>JAPYMA010001813.1:0-16704 GCA_035041965.1 Anisakis pegreffii | reverse complement strand
ACTTGTACTTCGTTCAGTTACGTATTGCTCTAGTAATGGCTTGTAAAGCGATTTTTGTTCAACTGTGCGTTTCAAAGAAGCGACTTTCAGTCAGTTCAGTGTAAACGAATCCAAATATTTCATCGAATAAATGTAATTTCAATGTATAATTGTCAAATATCTAGTAAGTGGAATATTAAGCGCGTACAGTAGGCACTATTCAAATAGAAATGTAGGTAGATAGATAAATGTAAATAAATTTATCAAACTGAATCCGTGTTTCATCATCATATTTCATGTACCCATAATTATAGTATTGATACCAATAATAATAGTGATGATGTTTTTATTCATTTTAACTTATTCAAACGAACGAGCAAACGTATGAATAAATAGTGATGGCTATGTTCGTCATTTCATAGTTATCATACTATAGTTTGTTAACAAGTGAGCGAGTTGGTCTTTGAATGTGTGATGTTCGTATGTGGTTTTTATGAAGTCATTGTTAATAATTTTATTATTTTAACAATTGATATGAATGATTTCAGTATGACTGCGACGAGTGCATCGCCGTCAACATCTTCCTCATCACTTTCCTCCTCAACAGCTCCAACTATTTCTCATTCATCAACATCTCGTACCACTACTACTACTGCTACTACTATTACTACTACTACTAATAATAATCAAGATTCATCGCCGATTTCAAATGAATCAGTACCGAATTGGTTAGCCGGTTTTATGCCACAATCGACTGTCGCACTTTCTCCTGCTAACTCCATTCAAACAGCTCCAAATTGGTAAATTCACAACTTTTTGGGTTTTATCATTTTCTTTGTGTTTATCATTATTTTTCAAAAAAATTTACTCCTTTTTTACATCACTTGACTGTCAGTGTTAAATAATGGTGGTGATCAGCAAGGAAGTGAGTCAAGTATTGATGAACTAAACCAAACAAGCTTGAATTAATTTTAGCATAACGCCACCGTCAGGTACGTCAGCAGTGCCGTCATTATTAGAGCAAATGCAACTGATGAATGCTGCTCAGATGCTCTCTTCTGCTTCTTCATTACAACAACAACAGTCATTGAATAGTAATAGTAATGGTAACAGTAACCCATTAACATCCACAGCAACATCATCATCGACACTCAACAGTGCTTTGATAAATCAACCACTGAATGCTCTCGCTGCGGCCTTATGCCAGCAACAGCCATCTGTTTCCTCTGCAGTATCTTCTTCTTCTGCTTCAACTTCGTCACAATCGTCCGCATGCTCATCGGCGACCATCGCACCACCGCTCACACCAAATAGTGCTGCGGCGGCTGCTGCTGCCTTCTTTGCAGCGGCTGGTAATTACGGCAGTAGTCCGGCTAAGGTGTGTTAATTAATTAATAGTTCAGTCCTCATTTGTTCATTTCGTCTTCGGTCAAAAAAATCTTTTTAAAGGATGAATGTAATAAAATATGCGGCATTTTATCAACAACAGTAACAGTCAGACAGTACAATCAAAAATCAGTGTGAATTTCATGATAAAAATATTGTTCATTCCAGACGACCACACACAAACAAAATTATGCACACGTGCTAACAATCGCATACTATACCGATAAATTTTTCTGCAGTCCACATTCGATTCCAAGAAAATTTTCTTCCTGAAAAAAAAATTAATAGCTGTTTGCAAATGAATTTTTTTCTGTCCGAATCGACTATTCTTTCATTTATTCATTTCTAAACCTCTTAATCGTTGCAAGATCGATGGCTTTTTTTCATCGTTAGCTTCCTTTCTTTTCATCTACTTGTAAAGTGCCATACCATATGCATGCAGCATTGATCAAAAGAGGGGTTTTTTGTTTGAAGTTCATCTAGCATTCGGTGCATTTGTTGATGAACTTTTCGAGTTCCTTGTTCTGTCACCTGATTTATGATTCATTTGTATCAATTTTGCAGGATGCTTATTGCGAGTTATGCGATAAAAATTTTTGTAATCGTTATTTTCTGAAAACTCATCGCCAAAAGAAGCACGGTATAACGGATGAAAGTAGCTCACCAATCAAAAGTTTTCCTGCCAGTCCAAGTAGCGCACAGCTGGCGAATTTTCCATTTCAGTCGTGTACGTTATCAGTTCAGCCTTTTCTTGCATACTCTGTTTTTTGTTCATTTATCGTATTTACGCCATATTGTAATTCACTTAATTTTTCTTGTTTTGTAGTGTTTCCGTCTGAAATAAAATAAATGTGGGTATTATCAGGTTGTGGAAAAAATTTGTTCCGTATGTCTATCAGTGGTGTATGAACGGGGCTGAACTTAATAGATCAATAAGTGAAATTGTGAAAAGCAAATGAGAATATTCTGAAGTTAAGAAACGCACGTAATTAAATGGCGTTCGTTTTTAGCCTCTCAACTTGGTGCTCTTGTTCCGCCAACTACCTCACTAGCGTTGGGTAATGCGGCAGCGCTTGCCGCTATGCAGTTACCGGCCAATTTAGCTGCGCTAATGGCAGCCTGTGGTGGTGCATCCACTAGCACGTCATGTTGCCCGGCAACCACAGCTTCATCCCTATCCTTGTCTTCAGCAGCAGCAGGATCTCGATCTCAATCAAATACCGCAGGTATTATCAATGCTTCCTCTTCAACTGCAACAGTACCATTCAACGGCTGTCTATTGAAATCGGGCACTGCAGCTGTCAACACGACTGGTAATGCAGCTGCGGATGCCATCACTAGTCCGTTGGTACACCAACAATTTCTTGCTGTTGCTACTGATACAGGTGCTTGCAATAATGAAGCAGTAACCAATCCCTTCTCAGTGTCATCCTCGTCTACATGTGCGTCTGTTTCGTCGTCAACAGCAACATGTCTTCCAACTGCAACAATTCAACATCCTTTAGCAGCATCCGTTACACAACAACAACAACAGTCGGTGATAGTTAATGGTACGGCATCGTCATCCAACGACTATCGTTCTTCTTTGTTGCTATCGTCACCTTCTGCAAAAATGATCAAACTTGATTCATCGTCAACTGATCGTGATCGAGAGCGAGATTCGAGTGCTTTTGATGAAACTTTGGCCACTCAAGACGATATGATGATGCTCGACGATGACAATAACGCTCTCATCATGGATACGAAGCAACTGAAGTTTGTTGAATTGTCCATTATCTAATCGTTTTTAAATTTATTTGTCGCTGTTTTATTGCATTACATTACACGAAGTGAAATGCTGAATAATTCAATTCAGATTACCACTCGATAGTTTATTATCGGCCCAATTTGGGGTTGGAGCTCTTGGTGGTGCACTGGGCAATACGCCGCAAGCAACAACTAATGAACTGATGGCTGCAGCTGCCGCAGCAGCAACAATTTGTGATCTCTGTAATAAATCATTTCCAACGCTTTTCTCATTATTAGCACATAAAGCTCGAGAACATATGCCTATGGCTTCTTCAGTTACAAATAGCAACAGTTTGAATAGTATTGAAAATATCACTCAAATACAGCAACAACAACAACAACAGCAACAGCAAAGGTTGTTCGTTTATTGTTTTTATTTGTTTTTTGTGGTATATTCAATTGTTTTGTTATATCTTCAAAATTTGAATGCGTTTTTATGGCTATCTTCGTTGTTGACTTTACTGCTTGTTACCATTGTTGTTTTGTTGCAAATATTGCACATAATAATTTTTTGGTTGGTGGTTTTGAGTTTTTCTAATCGCTGACATCGTTTTAACATCTTTTTACATCGGTATTTGTGAATAGAATTTTAGACTGTCATTCATTTTACTAGATGTTTTCATGTGTTTTTTCTCTTTTTTCTTCACCTTCTCTAGAATGACACTTATTAAGGGACGCAAAAGCAAAGGTTCATTTCAGATCTCCACTAAAAACCTCTCAATCACCAAATCAAGGTGGCGCAACAGCTGCTACAGCCGCAGCTGTTGGCTTATCTGGTAATGTTGCCGATGAAAAAATCGCTTGTGAGATGTGTGAGAAAGAATTTGAGTCACGTCATTACCTGCAACAACATATCCTCATTCACCATAGTGGTATCGCGAACGCATCATCACTTCTCAGTAACTTCTTGCCGGCCGGTTTAGCGTTACCGTTCATTCTGCCACCGAATTTAACACATAATTTTCCAATCACCGAAGCCGATCAAACGAATCTTTTGGCTGGTCTCAACGCCCATATTAACCCGGTAACCTTCTACTTGTTTACCTGTGCACATATCTCATTTCAATACATTCTTTTTCGTTACTATTATTGACATTGTAATACTTTTGTCGACGTTGAAACGATGATCAGATTAGTGGAAAGTTCATCTGGCAAATTTTCTAATGATTTTTCTGAACTCTTACCGTCGAGGAACCTTGCTATCGGAATCACATGGAGCCCCGCTCAAAAACGATTGATTGAAGTGTTTCTTCTCAGCAAGTTAATACTGCCGTCCAATGTTTGTGTTTATGTTTACTTTTATCAATGTTCATGAAAATAATCTTAAAGAGTCAACAACCGAAACAAGCAGTGAAACGTCAGTACTCGTCATCAGCAAAAAATTATTGTGATTTATGTAATAAAGAAGTGTGCAACAAATACTTTCTACGTACACATATGCTGAAAATGCACGGAATTGTGATCGATGAAAACAAAACTGTTATTGCAAATATTGATACGTTAGAGAAAGAAAAAATGGGCACTCTATCATTTAGGTATGCTTTCATTGGATTATTTTACGATGATTTGTTGTCATTGTCATTATTATTTTTCGTTGTTATAATTACAGTTACTATTATTGTTTTTTTCTACCATTGGTATTGTTATGAGCTGACCAGATAGTGTGGAAAAATGAGTGAGTGTGTATCTGATTAAAACCGAACGTGGTACCAGGAAGCAAATGTTTGAAGAACGATCTATGTCAATATAAAACATTTAGAATAATTTGGTGCAAAAAAGTTTGATGTTGAATGAACTATAATAATGATGCAAAATAAGACGTACAAATGGTATTATGTGTATTCAATCGTTCAGATGTGATATTTGTATGATTGAATTAAAGTCGCGTAACTTGTTACGATCGCATAAACAAGAAGTGCATGGTGTTCTGGCTGTTCAAACTCAACAACAGTCGTCTGCAAATAGTAATAATAATAGCTCGAGTAGTAATAATAATGGTAGAACTCCGAAACATTCCATTACGTCAGCACCGAATATGTTCGGTACACCACAAACACCGGTTATTAATGGGCAATTAACGGATAAAATCACTGAATGGTTGGTCAATTGTTTCTTTGTTTCTTCGTCGTCGTTCTGAACTCATTTTTTCTTCTCATCTGTGTCTGTCTTAGCCACCGTCATTCTAAATTCACCCATCTGTTAATGTATGCATTATTGGACGTGTTTCAGTGGTTGGGTGTTGGTATGATTGATTGTAGATGGGTGATAGTATTGATAGCTAGTTGTGTTTGCACAACCACGACGATTTTTCAATCCCAGGATCGCGATTAAATTCTGCGTTCATTTCTCAGTCCTGGGATAATTCCATGTGAAAGAAAACCAAACGTAATCTTCGACAAATTCTTTTTTTTTCCTGAAATTCTCAGCTATATCAAATTGATTAAAAATGTGTCATACAGATAGTATAATCTTCAAATTAAAATGTATTAAAATAGTTGAATAGAATCGTCGACAAAAGAAATGCTCATCAATAAATGAAATGAACTTACGATTGACATACCAACAAAAGATTCAAAGAATGAAATTTGAAATAAGCTCTGAGAAACACTGGGGTATCGATTGTTGAATCACTTATTCTATTTCGCAACAGTGTTAAAACTCACACCATCAACCGATCATTTCATTAAGTGGAACAGGATTAGGTTTGACGAAATTGGTAATCGGTAGGTCTCTACTGACAACGGCAGCAATTATTTGCCTGCAGAATATCAAATTTTGCTTCGGCTTTAAATGCACAAGTAGTCCTTTCTTGAACAACCTTTTTGCTTTAATTTCATCGCACAGTGTGCATTTCACAGTTTCAGTGTCTTTTCTGAAAAAGAGCTATTCGAAGCAGTGGCAATGATTACCGTTTTCATCGTATTTTTTTACTATGTCCGGATGAAGTTGCGTTATTCGGATTCATATTGGCTGAGATGGCGCTATTATAAATCGATTATTCACCGCTTCATTACCACTTTGATGATAAACAACAAATATTATTGCATATGAATCAGATAGGAATAATTAATGCGTGATTCGAGATGATTTTAATACCAAAATTATACCAAATACTGTGTTTTATCAAATTCCGGACTTTCCCAGAACCTGAATCACGAGATGGCAATTCTCCTGGATCCCTTGCATACCTCAGTAGCTAATGATAAGAATGAGTACATATCGAATAAGTCTCTCTATGAGTAAAATGATTGTGTTATGAGTAATAATGCCTCTATTTCGTGTTTTTGAGAGCTGTTCTATTCCGCTCCAAAATGGCTCTATTCTATCCTGTGCGTTCCTCGTTTGAGAACTGTTCTATATTTTTTCTTGGAATAGATAATAATAGAGTAGTTTAACTGGAATAGAAACATCACTAGTTACGGGACAGAGAGGTAAAAGTAAAAATGAGAATGGTTTGAAACGAGCATAAATAAAAAATGAACATAAATGGTGATAGTGATGAGAGAAAATAGAGGAGTGGATTTTCAGAGAATACAAATCAACTTTTGCGTTATTATGCAAATTTGGATGGAATTGCGATAATTATATTGGAATTGATGGAAAAAAAAGAATTTTTTTCGGTTTAGAAGAAAGTGGAATTGAATGATTGAATTGATTCGTTTGATAATCAATCAACACGTAATGTTGATGATGATATTAGCGCCGCTGAATGTCGATGTTGTTAGTGATGTTTCTGTTGGTTTGTTGGATGGCTGCTTGATTGCTTAACGGAATTTAGTAGGAGTCACCTTAATAAAATGATAAGCAACGGTGTTGGTGATATCTGTGATCTAATCTGATGCTGCTGCTGCTGCTGCTGCTAATGCAGTAGTGACTAACTGAATGGTGATGGTAATAGAGGCGATAATCGATGATATAGTGATAGTATTATTGGTTTGTGTTGGTGATAATGTGACTGTGATGATGTTTACAACGACGACGTACCAGTTAGCACTACGTCTGCTAGTGCTGATGTCGATTAACGCTTTGTTGGCAGCCGTTGAAATATTTTTTAGATGCTAAATTCATTCATCCCAAAATCTATCCGTGCCTAAATTCATCCATCAATTCAATCCGTATTTCATTGCACCCTTATTCCGTTCACATAGCACTTACAATTGCAAATGGCAGGCAGCCACATTCTACGTACGTAGGATGTATAAACATAAGAACGATCAAACGACCATCGTCGTGTCGTTCGTCTGTATTTTTCTACTTTTACTTCACCATTGTGTCTGCAGTGTGTGTTTGTTAGTTGAGTATATTTCTTCTGTTAATGGTATTAGTAATGGAAATGGAAGCAAGAAATCGGCTGGTCGGTTGACTATAAGGGGTTGGTTGGAAGGGAAACGAAACATGCAGTTTGTTGGTTGGTGGAATGAATGAGAAAGGAATAGTAGAGATGGGTTTGTGATGATAATGCTGATGATAATGAAGATGACGATACTGCTGTTGTTGCTGCTGCTGTTGCTGCTGCTGCTACTGCTACTGCTGCTTCAGCAGCTGAGCATTGCGAACCAAGTGAAGATGCTATTTGCAGCCAGCCGACTGACTGGCTGGAGGACTGGTTCTTCCCATCCATCCATCCGCCATCCATCCACTCATCCATCGTTCTATCTATCTATTTTTCTCTCAGATTTTCTCGCTGTTTATGAATTTTTCTGTCTAGCAATCCATTCAGCTATCCGTCCCGTCCATCCATCCATCTATCTATATATAGTATAAATCATCTGTATGCTGCAGTTGCAGTATTAGTAGTATCTGTTGTGTCATACGTACGAGGGAATGAACGAACGGACGGACGTTCGTTACGTGCATATTCAAGTAATGTGTATTCGATATATACGACGGGATAAGGAGTGGTAAATGAACTAGTGATATGATATGTGTTGTGTATTGAAGGATTCATCGATGGCAAACATTATGTGTTGTTTTATTTGTTTTTGTCGGTGATTTCCATCCGTAATCGAAGAGAAACAATCAGCAGTTATTTATGCAATAATCATTCTTGTAACTTCTAATCAGCAACGTTTCTCTGTCTTCGTTTTGAAGTTTTCAAAAGGCTATTAAATCTCTTTAGTTTTTCAAATTATCGTGGCGCCACAAATTTATTCATTGTACAAATGTAATTTTGAGACTTGATCTTCATATCAGTATTAAAGAAATGTTATTGTGAATATTAGCATCAGTTAAAAAATAACGAATTCAATGATGATATCATGATTAAATTAAATTAAGATTATTGGTATACACTCTACTAGGAACAGGCGACTTAAGCATGTGCTCAAATTTATCGCATGTATGAGCTCGAGTAATTTCGTGAGTTCAATAATATTATTCTGCCACATTAGTGGCAATAATTTTATACCGCATAATTGTCTAGTGAAGCTGAAAGACTCCAATTCTATTGGGTGGCAATATTAGTGGACTGTATGTTTGTGAGTAATATGTATAGTTACTGCTCTTCGTGGTGTGTTATATGCATTCTCGATTCACGATGTGCACTTCGTTGAGAACATATTTTTTTCATCATAAATATATCCATCTTAATCTTGCGTCATTGATCTGTGCTCAGGCTTAGGCTTACCATTTAGTTAATATCTAAACTCTAAAGCCCAGACTAATGTTTGGCCGAAACCTTACACTTATGCTTAAGGTCATGCTTTTTTCTTCAAATTTTTCCATTCAGTAATCCCTCTCAGTCCGAGTTTTGATTCCCTTGGCAACGGTTTTTGCAATATAGGTAGTATATGTATATACAAAGTTGTGATAAGTGCAGTGAAAAGTGATTTTAAAATTTATTCTTCTTGTTGAACTTACAATAACAACAATAATAATAATAATACTGATCGTTATCGTCAGATTCAATGTGATGTGAAGACATCATCATGATGCAAAGATCACCAAATCATTCCAACATCATTTTATTCAGTTGTGTCTAGAGTTGGCTGTCAACTCTTACTAAAATCAGCAGCCACCTCGCTTATTGTTCTTTCCAAAGGAGCAGCCAGTCCATCACCTCTCTAACTTACACTCACCAAATATCAGTTCGACCTGATCACAAATTTTTTGTTTGACAGAAAAAAAACGGAAGTGTATTCGGTTTTGCGTACAAATTTTTATTCATTCGGTTCTATTTTGGATAATATTCGTGGCTGAAGAACAACCCATCGTCTGTACTCAATTATCTGTTTTCTGTATTGTGATTGAGTCATAATGCTGATATTGTTCCGTTCGATGATATGTTCACGAAAACAATTGGAAGCATCAGCAGCAGCAGCAGCAGCGACAACAACAGCCGCAGAAGCACCAAGAATATATGTGATTAATGCATAAAGGGAATATTTATTATTGCTATTATTATTATTATTACTATTATCGTTATTTAAACGATGTGTGCAATGCAGCAACGTTTTTCGGAACGTTTCATGGAAGATTTTGAGATAGCGATGAGACTTGCCTGCTTCCTCGACCCATCCACCACCACAATCACAATGCGGTCGGTAGTCTCTCTCTCTCCTTCTCTCTTTTTCTCACTGCCTCTCTCCTTCTCACTCTATCATACTCTCTCGCTCACTTGATATGTATCTAGATTCAAATTTCAGTCAGTGGTCATGAACTTCGTATAATTGAATACGCCATTTGTAGTCTCTATGTGCTGCTCAAAACTTGGCTGCTAACATTTGATTATTAATCAATAGTTTGGAATATTTATTTATTTGTTTGTTTACTTGATGTTTGTGTTCATCAATGATGGGATAGATGAATGAAATAAAATGAATTTGTGAGGGGGGTAACGACATGAATCGAATCGAATCGAATCCACTGAATTTGTGTTGCAGTCGAACTGAACGTTGTCCGCTGTGTGATTATCGTTGCAAGTCGATAGTGCATTTGCAAGAGCATATACAAGAGAAACATGCCACTGACTTCACCACCGAATTGCTTGAAACTTTTCAAAAAGTAAGACAATTTTTGATATTGTTATTACCTTTTCTATTGATATTGTTGATTATTTTTGATTATTGATCGCTAACGTTGTCATTATTGCTGTAGTTGTTTTTTGTTCGTATCACTAATACTTTTTTTGGTTATCTTCTTGCTGCAGTTGGCGGTCTTATTGGTATTGTTATTGTTATCGGTAAAAAGAAAGCTTTTCCTTGCAGCAAGTTCAACAACAACAGTCAGTCGCAGCATCGTTATCATCACTGCAACAGCAACAATTTAGTTCGTTAAACAATAGTGCCAATAAAATGAATTATAAATGTGATTTATGTTCGGAAGTATTCAACGATGAACTCCAACGACACGTTCATATCATTCATAAACACCGTGGTCAACAACTGAATATTAAAGGAAATCTTCATTCTGGCGCTTCACTTGTTGCTGCTGCAGTAGCAGCTGGTGGTTGGTGGTTTTACAAGAAATTTCATTTGTTGTGCATTAATTGGTTGTTGTTTTATGTGTTCATTTATTAATCCTGCGATTTTACCACTCTCCTTTCTCCATGCAGATGAATTTTGATTAAAATTAAACCAGTTGATGAAGCAGTCCCCTAATTAGTTGTTCATTAATCAGAGATGTTATGAGTATTATTTGCAAGTTTTTCAGAAGAACAACAACAGTTGCTGCTCACATCACCATCACCTTCGTCCTCACTAAAAATGTTTGGGGCCCCTTCGTCTTCTTGTGATGATTTGGACGTGATGAAATGTCCGCAAGCGTTATGTGATTTTCGCACGCAACATGCCGAAAATTTGACGATTCATCTGCAGCGACATGCACCACTTGATGCTGCACTGAACGCGTTAGCACAGCGATCACAAACTGTTTGTAATAGCCCGACTAGTGATGTGGATGGCACAACTACAAAAACAGAAGCAACAGCTGAAGAAGGCGCAGCATTAATGAGTGCTGATAAAGTGAATGGTGTTCTTATGAATGAACAACGAAGGTTGTTGACTGCTGATGTTGGTCGTTCGATCGGTGCACCGTCATCGTCGACGTTAAGAAATTGTTATTCACAAGAAGAATTAGATGAACTGGATATGGATGAAGAAGATGACGCTATGCGAGCCACAACTGAAGTGGCCATAAAAATGGCCGAAGAAAATGAGGTACTTTGTTGGTTATGATCAGTGATAGGCACGCAAACTACTAGCCAAATCTCCGTTAATCGCCAAAAAAATTGTTCTGTTAAAAAGAATTCTCTACAGTCGCCGTTGACGGAAAAACAGCGAAAACTTTCGGCTAAAAGTTTCACTAATAGAAAGAAGCAGCGGTAGTTTCCGTTAGAACGCTACTCAACAAAATTAGTCTGCACAGTCGTTATCGCTATTCGCTACTTTCAATTCTTCCTTCAAAAATTGCAGTTGCGTTGGTGATTTGTTGAGAAAAAAACTTTAATACGCTATCAAACATTCAAAATTGTTCCTTCCACTATTCAGCAACAATAAACACGAGCAAGCAAAAAAGTAACAAAATTCAATAACGAAAAAATAACCAATCGACGACCACAAAATTTCAAATGAAAAGCAATCAACTGGCAGCAGTCCACAGTACTCTTCCTAATACCCTTCAAAGAGCATCAGCACGCACCTAAATTATCCTCAAAATTAAAAGCATATGACATACAAGATTATCTATCTAATTGAATCCGAGACTATTGTGCAAACCGAGACTTTAATCAATCCAGGATGGTTCGTCAGAATGCATCAGCAGTCATATTTATCAAGTTTTCGTTCTGGGACCCCTTCGTTTTCTCATCCTTATTGAAAGCCTTCCAGAGTGCCTTTTTTCCAGACTCAATTGCATAATTTCATAAACCAGTAGTCGTCATACCACTAGCTGTAGAACAAACGAAGTTGAATACAATTGGTATGAACCATCCTAATAATTCCTCCAACATCCAGAACCAAGAAATAGCTCTCTCCCCATTCATCCGAAATCAAGGCGTCGTAGTCAACCATCCTGGATTGATTAAATTAAATTGTTCTAAATTTCATCATCACGTTTCCAGTGTAGCTTCAATAATTAGAAAAGCTCACCTCGAGATCGTTCAGTTATCCCTACTAAGCAAAGTACGTAACCTGAATTCGCCCACTCCCAAGATATACATACCTCTTTCCTCTGATCCATACGGTGACGATCGCTACGTCAAAATGTTTAACGTAGATATTAAGTAAGTTACATGTTCAAGAAACAATGTAGTGATTTCAGTGACTTTATTCGTTCGATGCTAATTGCTTCGTTTAATTCAGCAGAAACCGTGCGCATGTCCAGTGGTGACGTGTCAACGAAGATATCATGACATGAAAACACTTCAAAAACACATCGCCCGAGTGCATCGTTGGCAGTTAAAGCTTTCGCCGAAGAAACACCTGACCGGTATAATTTCACCAAGTACGTTGTCATATTGCTTTTTATCGTTATTATGATCATTATTGTCAATTGTATTCTGTGCTGTTGATCAGGTGAGGCAATCTGTTGTAATTAAGCATTGACTAATTATCTGAAATCGATCGGTTAGTTTTATAAAAGAAGTCACAAATTGCAGATAAAATAGTGAAGTTAACGAAACGATACAGTTGCCAGTTTGCGAAGTGTCAGCAACGTTTCGCTACGAAACAACTATGTCGTGAACACGTTTTAACTCATTTTCGTGTTGCTGCTGCTGCTAGTGGTGGTGATGATGGTAATTCGACAACAAACATTAAAAATTCAATGGATTCAAAAACATCATCGTTATGTAAAACAGCTACAGCAATAAAAGCAAAGTCACCTTCATCAATGGAGCATCGTTTTGATTCCTGTGCTAAGGAAGCAGATGCGTCCACATCACTAAATTTAGAACAGCAACAGCAAACTGAGTCATCGTCAGAACTGATGATTGACGATGATAAGATGGATAGCTACGTGCGAGAAGAGCGTGAGCATGTGGTGATGAAAGAGGATCTAGTAGTGACGACAACGGCAAGGGCATCATCGCGACGAGATGATATGGTGTTGGTAAACAATTGCGGTAGTAGCAGTACAACAAGTAGTGTTCATAAGGAACACAACGAACGGCATTCACATACGGTTCGTTTGTTGTTTTGGGGCTTGATTCGATTTAAGTTGCTCTTAGAAAACAGTATTGATTGTTTGGTAAATGAACACTTTATTTCTTTTGATGTGATTGGATGTGTTCTTGGAAAATGAATATGATGGAATGAAGAAAAGGAAACGAGATAATCAAAGAAGTTCCTTTATGAACGAATACTCTTGAAAATAGCATTTATTAGTCTGTGAGCAAAGATGAAATAGTAGAATCATAAATCATTCATGATTCTTGCAGAGTGGTTCGATGAGCCCCATTTCTGAGCAACAAATAATGCCCGAAGGTTTTGCGAGACCATTGGACAATAGCGCTTCTCAAAAGCCATACATGGTGCAGAGTTTCATAATGCGAGAGCATTGCCCAGCGATCCTTAATCTTACAACGACAACCATCAATGATAATGGTAATGGTAGCGATAATGTCAACGATAACCTTGATGATAACGGATCTCAGTTGGTGAACACTGGCAAGAATAGCAGCTCAGAAGGTAGCAGAAAGCTGAACAGTGGTATTGTTCAAGAAATGATAGCACATTTACCGGTCAGGTCTTTGCTCACAGAGCCAGTCGTAATGACTGTTGAGCTAGTGCCTGCACCTCATATTGATGCACAGGTTATGCATGTGTAACTTTAAAGCATCCTGTTCATATGGTTAGTTTCATGATTAAGAGTGTCATATAAGTATATAATAATGTTAGTTTTAACAAACGTATCGAATTCAGTTTGATATATTACATATATATATATATATATATATATATATATATATATATATATATATATATATATATATATATATATATTATATTTATATCTGTAAAGTTGGCTGTGTTGATTTGATTTTTTGAATACGACTTGCCATTTGCCGATATTTGATGATTGTTTGTTATTGTTGTTGTAATTATTATCATTATTATCACTGTTGCAATTGGTTTTTTTTAAGTTGGAAATTTTTAAAAATTATCTGCTAGCCCCTTTTTTCTCCTTCTCTATCCACTCCAGTTTTCCTTTTGAAAACGAATATTTTTTCGGAATATGTGTTCGTTTATTTTTTTCTGTTCATTCATTTATTATTAGGATTATTAGTTTATTTATTGTTTGTAGTATTCATTTTTGAGTTCATATTTATTTATTTTTCGGATTAATTTATTAAGATGATGGAAGAATAACAAGAGGAAATTTTATGTGAAGTATTATTCGGTAGATAATTGGCTATCAATAAACGAATAACGTGCAGATCAGAAAAGTGGACGGTCAATTAGGCAGCCATTGCAAATGTTGCAAAATAATGGGACAGAGAAAAGATTAGAAGCGAGAGAATTCTAAAAGAAAACTTACCAAAAGAGATATTAGTTTGAATAATGTTATTATTTGAATTTGATGAAGAAGTTAATCTGTTCACTTGTTTTTAATTTATCGCTGTTGTTGTCGATGGTGATGATTGTTTGTTTGTTTATTTACTCTTTTTTTCTTTTTTTTCTTATTTCTTTTCTTATTATCACATGTATTGGTATTATCATTGTATGGATATGTGGTGATGCATTCACCAAAAAAAACGAATGAAATTTTTTGCAAAAAATTTTTTCTACCTGATAGTAACAATGTTCATATGGTCTCACATATCATTAACAATTGCCGTTCTGTTATATCTTTCTTGTTAATTTTCGTCACGTTATTATTATTATTATTGTTACTATTATTATCATTACTATTTATTATTATTATCATTGTTACTGACGTTATATAAGTAGCCAGCCGCCTAGATGATTCCACTCAATTTCTCATTTAAAATCTCTTCTATTGATTGGTTGATTTTGATTATTCTTCGTTCAGAGAATCAGCATCAAACCTTGAAATATATGAATATGTTGCATATTTGCTTTTCGAAATCTTTTTTTAACTGTTCTTGCTTTCGTTATTATTATTGGAGTTGAAGTTTGAATAGATCAGCTACTTGATGAATTTGTTTGATTGATCGTGACTGTGTGTTTGATATTCATATTACTGATTAATTGACAAGCTTTTATGCATTCGTTTCTCTATTTGACTGTCTGACATATTATAATTTCACATACAATGATGAAGGTACAAAGATAATCGTTGAGATTGTGATTGTGACGGCTAGCGCGACAAGCCGGCATGATGTGAATTCAGGGAAGACAGTAAGCAAATAGATTTCAAATGAGCATGCAAAGGAGCAGTAGCATGCTGGGATCACGTTGTGCTTTTAGGATCCGATGAGTTTAGAGGGTCTGAGTCGGTTCAAAATTTTTGCTGAATTTCGATGTTGCTGGTAGAGAAGAGAAAGAGCTGAGCATTGACAGTAATCACACAGACGCAAACAATTCTGAGTTTAGTTTTATTCCAGATTCATTATTCATTGTTGATACAGTTACTTGCTATAGTCCTTTCAGCAGTATTTTTCCATCTCTTGAAAATTTTGATGACCCTTATCCGTGCACAACGTGTACATGTCCTTGGAGGAATAGATGGAGATTGGATCAGTGCTGTTTGGTTGACTTAGTTGATACTTACTTTATCGTTGATTCATCTCACAGTATGATTTATTATTCCGCATTGTTTTATTTCATTATTTTCTGCAGTATTGATATTATTATTGTCATTATTATTAGGAAAATTAGTACGACTAGTATCATTAGTGTTACCTATTATTAGAAATATCCGCACTAGTTTTAGCGGTATGATTGGCTGATTAATTGTCATTGTTGTGTGGTGATGATGGTGGTAGTGGTGGTGATGATGATGGTGGTGGTGATGTGATGGTGTGGTGATGGTGGTGGTGGTGGGAATGATGTGGTGGTGTGGTGATGATGGTGGTGATGGGGATGATGTGATGGTGTGGTGATGATGGTGGTGGTGGGAATGATGTGGTGGTGTGGTGATGATGGTGGTGATGGGGATGATGTGATGGTGTGGTGATGGGAATGATGTGGTGGTGTGGTGATGATGGTGGTGGTGGGAATGATGTGGTGGTGTGGTGAGAATAGGGTTGCAGTTCAGCAACTATCATACATTATAAGTGAAATTAAATTGTGAGAGATATTTTTTAAATTTGATTAATTGTATATACATAAATGATGTTTGTTTTGATTGTTGCTTATTGATTGATGTGTCTCGTTTTTGATGCGTGTTCCTTAATTGGAATTGATTTGTATTTGTTTGTTTGGTGAAGATTACTAGCAGTAGTAAGTTATGATGAAAGAGGAAGATTATAAGTATTATGTTTGGGTTATTGATAGTATTTTCATTATTATTATTATCATTATTCTTGTTGATAACATCTTGATTTAAAGAGGTGAAGAATAAGAAGATGATTCAGAATTAGTGAAGAATTAAGTAGTATTATGGTTTTGATTAAGGTAGCGAGAGTCTTTGAAGGAGATTGTGCGTAAC
>JAPYMA010001812.1:0-10799 GCA_035041965.1 Anisakis pegreffii | reverse complement strand
TGATTCTCATATTTCAAGGTATTTACTTGATAACATCAACAATGCCCAGCATTTCGCGATTTATCGTACTTTTAACCTCAACAGCGATCACGATCAACCAAGATACGTGGATATCCGGGAGATTAAAATTAGATTTCGCAGCAACGAATGATAAACTCTACCGATTTTGTTCCTTCAAACGATAACTCTTTAGTTTTTCCATTGGTTCATTCTAATGTATTTAATTACGTTAAATGGGGAATTGTGAATTTATCTATTTCCAGATTATTAGGTTTTGTGCTCATAAGGTCGTTTCAGCAGTGAGTGTAAGAATCGGGAAGCGAATTGCCCGGGGATCCTCGCGGGGTGGAAAATGAACGGGGGTCCCGCCAAAAAGTCGGGAAGGAAATTGCCCAGGGGGACATCGTAAAAGGAGCGAACCTGCCCGTGTTCCCCGACGGAGATAGCGGGGAGCATTTCAGCTCAATTTTTTGATATATTTCCAATTTTTAAAAATTTTCCTTCTTTTTAAGTAATTTTTTTGAAAATTCCGCCTCAGCTTTTCCAATAGAATTTCCTCTTTCAATGTGCACCTTTCTGGAAGTGAAATAAAATCGGCTTTCAATGATAATCCGTGAAAACGAATACAGCTTTAAATAATATGTTGCTACCATTCAAAAACCTCACAACGTTACTTGTTCTAATTCACATTTATTGTAAAAACCAAGCGCGAATCAATATTAATAAAATGAAAACAAGAACAAATCAAACATATCATTATAATCATTGCTATTATTACCGTATCATTACCTCAATCAAATAAAAACAAAAACGAATTATTATCAATAAAATAAAAACATGTGTGAATCATTCATTATCAGCGGTATTTCGCTATTTTGAGTTGATTCGCGAAGGTTCGCGAAGGATTTACATAACAGAATGATTGAAAATTTTCACTGATAAACAAGCATCTTTTATACAAATATGAAAAATTTTATAAAAATAGAATCCACCTCTACATCTGAACCAACAACTACAGAATCCACCTCTACACCTGAACCAACAACTACAGAATCCACCTCTACATCTGAGCCAATAACTACAGAATCCACCTCTACACCTGAACCAACAACTACAGAATCCACCTCTACATCTGAACCAACAACTGCAGAATCCACCTCTACATCTGAACCAACCACAACACAATCCACCTCTACATCTGAACCAACAACTACAGAATCCACCTCTACATCTGAACCAACCACAACAGAATCCACCTCTACATCTGAGCCAATAACTACAGAATCCACCTCTACATCTGAACCAACCACAACAGAATCCACCTCTACATCTAAACCAACAACTACAGAATCCACCTCTACATCTGAACCAACAACTACAGAATCCACCTGTACATCTGAACCAACAACTACAGAACCCACCTCTACATCTGAACCAACAACTACAGAATCCACCTCTACATCTGAACCAACAACTACAGAATCCACCTCTACATCTGAACCAACAACTACAGAATCCACCTCTACATCTGAACCAACAACTACAGAATCCACCTCTACATCTGAACCAACAACTACAGAATCCACCTCTACATCTGAACCAACAACTACAGAATCCACCTCTACATCATCTTCAATTACGGCTATCGATCTTCTCGTTATTTGATTTATTCATTTATTTATTCGCATTCACTTGCGCACCTGCCGTTGTTTGGAATGTAATTCTGCTCATATTCATTATATTGCTCTTCTCATCCCAAATCAGTCGACCGGCATCATTCACATGTGTAGCTCAGCTTTGCTCGGCCCCACCGAAAAACCATATTATTCAAATCACTGGCTCAGCCATTTCTTCTTACTCTTTTATTCGGCCACCCACAAACTCATTGTCAGTTTTGGTGGCAATTCCGATGTCGATGTCACTTTGCATTCATCCCGTTTAGAAGGATTTTCTTTTCTTTGTGAAATAACAAAGCAGCACACGCAACTAGTCACAATAACAACCCAAAAATCGAACAATCATTTAGCTGGTGGTTTTTTATATCAAACATTTTTGTTGCTCAAGAATAATCTGTATTGGAAAATACACATCTTTCAGAATCAGCTGTTATAATTTATTGTTTCGGCTTGATTATAATTAATTTCGTAAATGATAAGTTTGATTCAAAATCACCGTACCATCAACTGATACGAAATCACACAAGTATTAGGTGAATTAATGAGCAGCAGAGGTATTTTTTGTTTCTCTGATGATTATTGTTCAGTTATTTTAACAACCAATTCGAGTGAACTGTATGAATGCAAACAATCTGGAAAAGGTAATCAATCCGTCGAGCAAAATGAATTGAATGCAACAAATTTGATGCTTGTTGCTGCTCAAAAGAGTACAGTGTCAAATTGACGACTAATTTGCATAATGCTGAAAAGTGGTGCGCGTATGCACTTGTTTACGTATTCTGAATGGGATGGTGCACGCAGACAAACGTCATGTTTGTAAGTCGTTATTTAGAGGCGAGGAACGTTTAAATGTATGCGTTACATCCGATGTGAGAAGGGTGTTCATTTCACTGTCAGTGAATTTGCTTAGCAGAATTATCAGCAATTGAAACAATAATAATAATATGTTGTTAGCAAAGCCATTATTATGAGTACATGATAAAATGATTACAGATTCAATAAAAGTTATTTCCCGTTGAATACCGGTTGTTGTTAGGAATAACGATGATGACAACACATTTATTGTATGATATTCCTTACAATGAACAAATTTGATTTTAATATTTTATTTTAGCACACATTAACGTAGTATTTTAGCCAACCGCATGACATTCATGAGATTACAAGCAGTTTCAATTTACAAAAGCGATACTTATACCAGTCCACAACAAGTGGTATGCATATATGTCGAAATATGCATTAAAAACAAACTTTGAATTCCAGCGAAAAATCATTGCAGTTGAATAAATTTCACATCATCAAAAAGCGAAACAGTTAACTTGTAATACCTGATACTTCAGCATTGTTTCATGTAATCAACATACATATCAGATTTTGTTTGATAATGCCACACAAAAGCAGCACTGCAACTTTTAAATGATCATCTCATACTGTCAATTGAACGTTTTAGTATTTCATGAACTTATTGAACAATTGCAAGAATCTCAATGAATGGATGGATTAGTTTTTGTTTGATTTTGAATGATTATTGATATTAATTAGTAGGGGAAAACGTAATCCGTCAAGGGAACTAACATAACAAATGCAAATGCAATCAGTAAGGAATGAATAATTGCAAAGTTAAATGTTTACTGTTTGGTTATAAATGATACTCAAAAAATAGTTTGGAAATGTTGTCAAAACATTTCAAACAGATCAAAGATGGTTGCTTCATGATGAAAAGTGAAAACATTTAAGAAATTAGTCATAGTTTTTAAATGACTGCAAATTCTATCTGTTCCAATTCAGTGAACCATTTCAATCATAGTATCCGTAGCAGATGAGTGCAATGGTCATACAATCACTTAAGAGGAGAGTTAGGTAGCAAAAAATTTGTACCAATAATAGATAATGATAAAAAAACAAATATAAAAGAGAGCTTTGAAGAATCCACGTTGGAAAGCATCGCTGAATCCTGTTGAAAACACGAGTTATCAATACTAAAGGAAACACACTGTGAAAGTGTGTTGCTTTCAGATGCATCCCAACTTATCTGAAAACACTGTCGTATGATCATGTAATGAATGTTAACAACCACTTTATGATAATGCTGAAAATTCATGCACATTCAGCGCCATTAACTTCAGTCATTTTCATGCAAATTGACCTATTGTTTGATTGAAAAAAATTAGTGTTTGTTGAATCAAGTTAACTGGTCTGATTATTAAGGCATTCCTCCGATCTTAATGATGCCTCAGAATATTTTCAGCAAATGCACTTTTATTACATGTTAACGTCATCCTTACGAACAATTATTGCTGATTGACTGCAAATAACGAGAAGTCACCGTTCTCATACATCAATCATCAGTATTCGTGAATTCTAAAATCAATGAGAACAAAGTCAAAAGGGTTAGGCGAAGTTATCTATCATATTTTCACGAGTTCATGCTCTGAATCTCTAGTATATTTTTTAAAAATAGGTGTGGTTCATGAGCTGAAGAAGTTGTCCGCGAACTCTCATGATATATTTATACTTTTTAGCCATACTGATTTCACTGAAAATATTTTGGAGGCGCTCTATGAAAAATGGATTTTGGTTCATTCATTTAAGGGAATTCAGAAGAATCTTGATGGAAACTCTCATCAATCCACAAATATTTTGAAAAACTGTTTTCGTTTGGCTTTTATCTACAAGTATTCATTTCGTTAGTTTTTATGAGTCTATAGAACTATAAAATTTATAACACGATTATTAATCCTTTCGTCATCGATTATTGAATGTCGGTACTCTTCTTAGCAATTTTATGGACACTAAAGTTTTACGACAAGCTATGGAACGATTTTCGCTTGTTCATCGCTTATCGATCAAAAGAACAACTATAAACAAATCGTATTGAACTCGATAGGGTCACCTTTGAAAATTTTCTGTAAATTCGCTCGCTGAATCAGGCAATTTAAATATGCGAAAATGAGTTATTGTCTGCAATCGCAATGAGTTGAGTCAATTAATATGTCATGAAACTAATATAAGCGAACTGATTGTATCACTTCTATGCAAGTCGCTAAACACTCAGCACACGTAACAGTGGTGCTGCTGTTATTAGTAAATTTTGAAGAAAGGCTATGTTTGGCCTTAATCGACAAGTTCACTTGCATTTGCATGCATTAATTCAGTGAATGCATCCATCACTGTAATGAATCAGTTATTTATCAGAAACTAAAACCAATTTATGTTTTAAGAATATTCCGCACTCTCAGGACATTTGGCGCATTCGAAAATCATCAGGGACAAATCCTATAGTTGAACTTCGTGAGATGAATCAATAAAAGTTCGGAGTATTATTGATTCGATTTTGAATCAAAGTCGTCATTTGACTCGCTCACCTCAATGCACAATTCCTGTGTATCTATCGAAGGAGTAACTGCAAAAATGGACGACGACCATCTACTGAGTGTTTTGTTCGCAATTAACGATGTATAATGAATATGATCTTCGTTCCTTAATCGATAATACATCACCATTTCCAATGGCTTATTCCATTCTTCATCAACATTCACCAAGTATTCCGCTTTATTACAACTCAAGAGACTGAAAGCAAAAAAGTAGCTTCCTCTTTTTGAAGCAAGCAAGTAATTTGTTTATTTCAACTTTCATCCCTCTTCCATTCCTTCTGGCTACGCAATTGCGTTGTCCAAATAAACTCATCAATACAAGATCAATTTAATTCAAATTGGTCGTGTACATTAATGTATTTGGTATTCATACTGTTCATTTTTTATTCTACTCAAACTTACACAGTACATTTGTAATTCACGAAAAGCTTTAGAAGTGCGAATATACTAATATCCATTTCATGCGATCGCTTTCATTCAGATGCGAAACATCCAATCGGTATTGCTCAAAAGAAAAATGATTACCGTATCCTAAATGTTAGCAAACTAGCAAGCCAGTCAACTTCAGTGCCATTCCTTTGTAGCAAATAGTCGGGCTTTATCAGATAGATACTTGAATGATTTGACCAGAATTGTCGATAGGCTTTATTATGATAGAGTTCGTAACGAATTGAACTCTCGAATGACATTGAATACCATCGACCACGTACGAAGTCACATGCCAAATAGTTCTGCAATGGTATGATTCCATGCATGCTCAAAAGCAATTGATTAATTTTGCATAACGATATAATGGAACAGAAGCGAGCTGAAAGTCACCTTATACGTATTCGGTAATTGATGAAGTGGGCAGTTCAGGTTTTTTTCGTCCCAAGTGGGTACCTTCCCAGCAGCCAATTGAGAGATATACAACGAAATTGCTTTCTGACATCCCATATAATAACCAAGATCGGGCGCTATACGATATTCGTTGTTATAGCCCTATAAAGAAATAATGATGATTTGAAAAGTTTGGGAAGTCGACCAAAGCGCAGATCGCTTTTTCATCACTCCAACAAGTTACTAACTGTTTATCTGATCAGCTTAAAGCTTCATCTTAATACAGCAAACAATACTGCAATGATGTTAAAGTGAACTATCATAACTATTTTTCAATCGCTTCTTTACCGTCTTACTTTCGCTTACAAATATGTGAGTTGAATCAACAAAATTATTCGAATTGTTTTAATGGAAATCATTGAGCGTTCTCGTAAATCAACCGTCATTTACCAGTGTTCACATTTCTTTCACGTAACCTATAGGTTTCTTATCAGCGACATGATTGAAATACAGCAGTGTTTTAAGTTCTAAACTTTCATCTTCTCCAAAACAAAAATGGAGTAATATCATTTGACAAACAAAAACGAAACTTATAGAAGAGAGTGCACGTTTCATTGCTATGGATATCATTCCATGCGATTTTCACCAACGAATGCAAATTAGCTGTCCGTTTGACGTCCTTCTCGTAATGTCCCTTGCGTTTCGACGTATAGAATGTTGCGCAAAATTTTACTTTTTCAGGAAAGAACTAAAATAGCATTCAACAATGCCTACATTGAAGGAATCACACACTGCGTATGAATTCAATGTAAGAATAATCTTATAATATAAAACAATCCTTTTTTCATTCATTTTCAAAGTGGTATTACTGAATTATAATGATTGGATGAAAGCAATGATGAAGAAATGAATAAAATCAACGAACAAGCATGGTGTTATCGGTGAGAGGTTTTCGCTCATGGGAGCATATTTCCATCATTAAACTTATTGGTCTTTCCGGAGTGATATGATAAAGTGTTTGTACCAAATTGATCAATTGTATGAATAGAAATAAGACATGCGTCATTATCGAATGACGATCAATGTGCAGATGATCATGAATTGATAAAGTTATTGTCACGAACGATTTGCAACAATAAACATAACTTATCTAAAATATTGCTATTTATTATGCATACCTATCAATCCATCACATGTACCACATTACACGCAAGCTCGTCTCATCATGTCAGAATTAAGTTATTCATTCCAGTTCAACATTTTATTCATTATCCATCACCCGTTGAGAAAGAAACCTTTTTCATCACGTATCAATTGCTGATATCAGTGATTACTGATGTAACACATCGATTTCACATTGATATTGTAAATCCTTTCACTATTAAATAAATAACCTCAACTGCATAACCAATGCTCCACTTTCTTCGTTAACATTTCCAGTTTTCGGATTCACGCTTTAGACGATCGAAAAGATTGATGGACTATTACAGATTGGTTCAAAAGAAACAAGAGGCTACGTATTAACAAAAAATGATCAACTGCAATAATGAGTATTGAGTATGAAGTATGAATTAAAATAGGATGAAATGAAAAGATATGGATATGAGATACGTATTTGCGCAATCACAATCAGAAGAATGATTAAGCCAACTGAATAAACGAAGCGATTGACTAAATGAGTGAAACTACTACTAGACAATGAACTAACCAAGCAAAGTTTCTGATTGGTAGTGTTTATAACGAGATTTGGTTCATTTGTCTCTTATTCAACGCATTTAAATGCTCATCAAACAAAACTGTTTGTTGATTTGATGATTTAATCATCCACAAATTTATTCACATTCGTATATATGGGCATGAGTATGGTCATTGTAGCTAAGTTCGCATTTATGCATTCAGAAACGATAATCATATCTGTTACATAAACATCGCTCCTTTCAAACTATTAATCCCACTTCATTGTCACCTAATCACATGATCAAAATTTTCAAACTTTTATGTGCCTATGTTGATTAATAATTATTACTCAACGTGGTTGATGATGATTGCTGACTCTATTATGGTTTAATTAAGCTGTCATAATTAATGCATTACTTTTGGATACTTTTTGAGTATTTAATATAGCTCAATGGACGAACGGTAACAATTCCAAAGATTTGTTAAATCTGAACTTAATCTTTTTGATCCACACTTCAGCATATTTGATTTTTTGAGACTTGCGGAAGAGAAGTATGCTCGAAAGATAAGCTCGGTTTCTCTTAATTATCGCTGAGTTTATGATCTTGGCAGAAAACTATTGAAAGAGTTCAGAAACGAAACAGAAACACATTTTCTCATCAAAATGATAAGAAAATAAAATGAGTATTGGCCGTTCGAGTTGAGAAGAGCAAATAAAAACATGAATTGATAGTTTTTGAAAGCATTCGGCTATCTCTAGAAATAGTACCTCAACCAGCAATCCTCGGACCACTAAAATAAAACGACACTTCAGAACGAATCGTTCTCTTGATTTATGATGAATAACCAAATGATTGACTTCTTCACTCAACACTGCTCATCACTCTATAACAATATTCATAGAACGGCCAGCATGAGCCTTCGTCTACAGATGTCACTTACTAGCATATATCATATGTTCAGTTCTTTCGTTTCGTTGTTACTGCAATACAAAAACAATGAAAAGACACTTGCGTATGAACTCACTAATAAATAACTTAATCACGGCTTCGCATGACAACTGCATATTATGAGAGGTTGCTGAATTGTGCCCAAAGCTGAATTGTTTGATTTGTTGGGTGCACACTGATGATGAGATGCAAACAAATGGCTGCTGCATTGAGTTGCGTATACTCGACATGATAAGGCAATCACAAATTCAGTCTATCATAAGTATAATCGATGGAACAACGTCAAGATTCACTAGATGATAAGTTACTTGATGAAGCATGCTCAATCTTGCATTCACATGCATCGCAAACAAATTCGTTGTCTTTTAAAGCAAAACGACTTTTTGAAACGCTGAAGAAATTTTTTTCAAATGTCATCTATCTAGTAATGAATCGCTTTTATACGTAATTAAACACAGTTCGTTTATTTTGAGCAACCAATCCTTATCCTCATTTCTTTTACGATGTAACTTACTGGGCCGTGCAAGTTTAAGAAACAACAAGAATGCTTGTGATTAGCATAATCAGCACATCGACATGATTCTTGTTCAAATGTTTATAGGGGTTTCATCACGGTGATAAGATTTTGAACAGGAGATCACAACGCCCAAATACACTCTTGAGATGACTCATAATGCAACACTCAATGAATGGATCATTTCTCTTTCACTCACATCCCACCGGCCAGTCCCGTTGAATTTTTGGTAAATTTGATCGTAATTAATATTTCTATCCATATTGATATAGCATGACTTTTGCAGTGCAGTTGGATTTAGTTCAAATGAGATTAGATGATGCTTCATTTAACGTCTTTCCTCAATCGCAATCCCCATAATGTATCCATCGACTTGTTCATCCTTCACTGAACGGACACTCATCATTTTCGCGAAAACAACTGTCCAACCAGAACATTTTCTGCATCGAATACGGAAAAAATCTCACTTTCATCACCCTCCTCTTCATCGTAAAATCAAACCAGAAAAAAAGAGATTCAATACGCTCACATTTGATTGCTGTTTTGATGAGTCTGATTGCTTTTCGCAAAGATAGTCGCATAAATTTTATGCTTCATTTTAATGAGCATGACTCAATCAATCCCCATTCCCCTTTCACTCATGTCCTACCGGCCAGTGCTGCAGAATTGTGGCAAATTTGATAGCATTTCTCGATAAAACGATGCAAGTGCACCAAAATACCTAGCTCAGTGCTAATTACGCTGTTGTAAATGTGTAAGAACTGAGCTGCAACGATGAGAATTTTACTTAGTTACTTTGATGATTGCATTTGTACATTATTCATTCCTTTCACGGCAATATAATACATTTAAATAATTTCACATTATGAAAATATTTTCAGTAACGACTTGAATGGATCAAAATATTTGAAACAGTTTTCTTCATAAAAAGGATGGTGCACCAAGATATGCAAGGGATGATATAGTGCAAATTCGAGTTGAAAAATCCTAGATCACCTTGATCCGAATCTTAAAGCGATCAATTGGAAAGAACATTAGTTTCTCTGGAGAGCATACTCTTTCCGTCCGCGCTTGATATAACACAAGCATAAAAATACGTTTCATTTCCCATGATGAATGTTGTTTCTCTAGCAAAATCCATACACGTTAAGCAATAAGGTAATCCGAATTGACGAACAGCCTAGTTTAAAGTCAACAGTTGGTTTGTTTTTTGGAAATTTCACGATGAAAATTGCTGCAAAGGGATCAGCAAAATACTCCTCCACTTATGAGAATGAAATATGCCAACTGTGAATGAAATGATGTTGGTTGAAAGTTTAATGCTTATGAGAATATAATGAAATTTTCATTCATAACAACAAAATAAACACTGGTTAAATGGAAGATTCGAAGAAGTGAGAATCAAATCGCTATTAAAATATTGATATTTTAATGGAAGGCTGCCATTGACGGTGAAAGAAATAATACGTGGATAAGAAACAAAAAACAATTGCGAGAACAACTCAACTAACGTACACATAGAGAATAACCGCATCTGAAGGAAAAGAAATGCAAAATAATCGTCAACTTTAGAGTCACATTCTTCAATTTGATTACTGTTCGGAGACTCACTCATTTATTTCGAATATCATAAATCGTATGAACCAATACAATATGTCACATTCATTCTTGAAGCACACTTCGACCAAATGAAGCAGCATTCAAGTCACGGATAACATATGGAATCTATCTGCCGATTCTTGCTTAACTTCACTTATATTTGAAGTGTTTTTTGAATGGAATGAAATAC
>JAPYMA010001808.1:0-35601 GCA_035041965.1 Anisakis pegreffii | reverse complement strand
GCACACAGTCGCATGAGAATAACCCAACAATAACAATGAATATCGGTACACTGAGAACAGAATTTAACGTGAAATATGAGCCACTTCATAATCAATTGATTTTTGATTTGGTAGATCATTTGGGGTCACTATGTGAGGAGATGACAGTTTCCGAGTAAAATCTCAACGAAAAAGCATGATTCTTTATTGCTTGCATATTTACAGCTAGCAAATCTTCTAGATTCCAGGAGATTATTTTCATAACGGGAAGTTCTGTATTTTGTGGTACATCAGGATACTTCATTAGAAATTTGCATATATGTTTACACTATTCTTCTTGTACCATCATGAAAGTCGTTGATGCAATTCAACTGGTACGATTACGTTATCTGCCATTGACTGTGCGATTGATCTCACTGCATCTGATTCCACGTTGAGATTACAGATAGTTTCATTACAATGGGATTTTCAATTGCAGACAAATCCGCTTCTGTGATCTCATTGAATCGAACGAATTCAGCGGAATTGCTCAAAGTGTATAGGTACCTGTTGCAAATACCAGATGCTGAATGGAGGAGTCAGGAACGTTTAAAGATTCGGAAGGTGTTGCTAGTCAAAAATGTGCATTCGAACGAATTGATATTGACGAACAACACTGGATCAGTTTATTTGTGAAGTTTATGTTACTGAATAAGCCGTGTATTCTGAAGTCATCGGCTACAAAGAATTGGTTGAGTCGAAAGCGGTGGATCAAAAGAGATCAACGGGGTGTGGAGGAAATAGATTTGGATTATATCAAGGATAATTACGGTTTGAAACGGTTTTGTTATCGTTACTGTATTTGTCAAACTGTTAACCAAAATCATCACTTTCGTTTGCTTCAGTATTGCTACTTAAGTTATTATCGATGCTTTTAGCAGTTTTGACTCTCTTTCACTAATTGCCTTGCGAGAATTTTGCAATGAAAATCGTCAAATCAATCTTGTTTTTAGAAACTTTCCACTAATTGTAAGTTAGTTCGTGAGTCAATGCCAGTTTATTACGTGAAAGGAATGATTTGACATTGTGTGGATTTATGCTTTCAGGTGATATGATTGTACCTCAGATGGACAGAGGATATAGTGAATATCATAATGTTAAGTTGAGCGATTATATTGAATATTTAAGAAGTAAACGGAATGCTAGTGACGATACTGCAAAATATGTGAAAGATTGGCACTTTCAAAGGTTCTCGGTTGAATATTTTTGGGGAGAATTTGCATAATAACTGAAGAAATACATAGTCATAATCTTTTTAACAAGTTGATTTTGACTTTAGTGTCGTAAGTGTTGACTTTCATCGTACAGAGATAATGATAATAATGTTAATATTAATCATAATAACACTAAGATTGGTAATGATTCTTTTGCATTCTTTGATATTATCACTTTCAACAATGTTAAATGAATAAAAGAGCAATTCAAGAGAATCGGGAACGTCGTATGCACTTTATGATTTACCGTCATTTTTGCGTTTCGATTGGATCAATAACGAAAGATGGTCAGATCAAAGTGGGAAGGATCCGTTTGGTGATTACCGTTTCGTTTATTTTGGTGTTAAGAACTCATGGTTCGTTCTCATAATGATTACTTAGCACTTCACAATAACATATGGACGTGTCAATTAATATCTCGACTTATTTCCACATTATCAGTGCCTTCATCCAGCTCTTTTATTCATTTTTGCTCTTTTAGCTCTCTTATTCATCAAAGGGCTGATAACATTTTAGTTTTTGAAAAAGTCGCGATTGTCGGTAATCGAAAATCATGGATCTTCGAAAAAAATATCGTGTTCCCTCCGTTCAGATTATACATATGTGGGCGAGTTTCGAATGTACATTGGAAAAATATTGTAGGACAATATTCCACAGCGATGTAATGAGTTCGTACAGTTGGTCTGCAAATATATGTGGTCGTAAATTGTGGTACTTTGTGCCACCAGGCCAGGAGGAACTGTTCAGAAAGGATCGAGACGGATTCTTCGAAGACATTCGAGTCGACGAAACTAAATTCGTGCAAGCGAACGTTATTCAGTTCATTCAGTTGCCCGGTGAAATTGTTTTTGTGCCATCGAATTGGTATCATCAAGTGCATAATTTGGTCAGTATCGCTTCTGATTATTGTTATGTTATCATCGTTATTAGACTGATAAATTTGATCATGACGGTTATATCGGGAAGATTTGCACCAAATGCTGAACCGTGAACGCTTAATTCGAGGCATATCGTTGTTGGCCTCAACGAATACTACAACGAAAGGGTAGGATCTGGAATGCATTTTCAAATGAATGTTTAAGGAAGATGCTATTTCAATAAACCATAATTTTATAAATGCATCGAATGTGGATATTGTGCTGGCGTTGATCTGCAATCGTTTGGTGGACGTACGAAATGAGATCGACGATGTGAAAGATGTTTTTAGCAAAGAGGAATTTAATGAACAATGTCAAGTGAGTCTTTTACTGCGGAAAGAAAATCATTTGAAAGATGAACGAGCGGTGAACTTAACATATTTCTTATAGAGAAGTTTTACTGACCTTATTGTTGAGCAGTTTAAAATTCATTACGGATAGTAGTGAGTGTTAGCAATATGTTTCGCATTTTCAATAGCGCTTTCAATGATGCTTGCGGGATATAATCTAAACTCTTTAAACTGTTCCATTTCCAAGGAGACAAACTCTCTTAAACTATCCTTTATTTTATCATCAATTCATTTTTGATCGTATCAATTAACTCAGGAGATTTTTCTTTCCGATGCTGTAGTCAACTAATTATTTTCCCATGCGAGAACGGAACTTAACATGCATCATCGGTTTTCAATATGATTTTATCAAATAGAACTCAATTTCGAGGAAGATGATTTCCGCATGAAAATTTTCTGAATAGGGTTGATTCAAATTCCTAGAGCAGACTTCAACGAATAAGCAAGATTTCCTTTCAGAAAATTCTCAAAGCGGACATCCGTATTAATTTTGAAATGCTCAAAAGCCTGGTTGATTCGGTGATCGAAGAACGTTTGAGTGACGTCAGTCGTTGCTGGATATGTGCAAAGCATCGAGATAACCTATTTGAATGTAAAAAAGATGATGAGTGTTTGCAGTTCATCATAGATTATGTTAAAAGTAGATGTCATTGTTCTGATGATGAAAATAATAACGGCGATGATATTTGTCAAAATTGCCGTCAATTCATGAATGAATACGAAATAAGTTGTGCCTTAAGATGTTCCTATTTGATTGATTCGTATAGTAAATGTTAAAAAGTGCCTATGTGGCATTGTTGGATTGAATAAACTCACTTCAAAATTAAGTGAAAGAATGCGATTTTGTTGCGTTAATACTTATGAATGCTTCTTGATCAGTGAAAGAACGCAGTTCTTTTCGAAAAAAATTCGATATTCAATGAGAAAAGTAACAAATCCATTGATTTATTGAAATGTGAAAATACAATCTGCATAACTGATGTATTCTGATTATTCAACCATTACGCAAAACGCAAAAAATTTCGATGCATTCGATTCAGCTCTTACATTTCTTCAATGTATTTTCATTGGTTTCGAACGTTCTTGCCAAGCTCTGAATCTTCAATAAACTAATTCCAAATCTCATCCCACGTATCTTTTTCAAGCTATCTTCAAATTACCCCTGACAAATCATGTTCATTTGGAAACCATAGGTAATCTCAAAGGATTTTCCCTTTTCGTACAAGACTTATTGTTAGTGATTCACTGAAATTGATGCAGACATTCTAATAACACATTCCCAACAGAATGCAAAATGATCAACAGTTGAAATTTATTCATTCGGAAAATTTGTTTGATTTCCTGAAAAGTTCGGATACACCTCTCAAATTTTGTTTTAAGTTTGAATGTACTGTAAACAAGAACGGCATATATAAAAGAACTGGAATGTTGAAAATAGTATCGACGAACAACAATTTATATACACTCTCTAGTGTAAAACAGTACGAAATAAAACAAATAAAATCATAAAAGATCATTAATTAATGCATTGGTCGTATCGTCACGACGGTCGTATTCTTATTTTTCCACATTCTTCGTGTTAAGAATGATCGTAGTTCATGTTGTGTGAACAGAATGATGAGAACATTCAAAACGCCCTTATTTAAATTCAAAATAAAGACAACATCACGAAAAGCATTCTCATTCATCAATAAAAAATACAGATCTGGTATCGCGAATAAGAACAACTGATTCAATATTATCAAACCAACAATACGAGTCAGCTGGTAGACCTTACGCCATTCGTTATAGTTTGTTCTTTGATAGTGCACTGAACGTTTCAGAATCTGAATGAAAATCATTTCACTTTGCTAATTTTAACAGTTTTTCTCAGATTTTGTCTTTATTCGTGTCCAATGAGTTGTGAACTATCGCAAATGAATTTTGCGAAAAAAAATGGTTTAGTTCAGTGGAATTAGGGGAGAAACCGATTGATGAAATGAAAGGAAATCGTTGGTGTAAATAGCAGTAAGTTTAAAGCAAAAATGATATAAACCATCATTATCATCGGTTACATACATAGTGATAATGATATTAAAACAACAATCAGGAATATTAACGAGTACCCGAAATGTTTTCCAAGTGATAGGAATGTATAAAGCGGCACCGATGAAAGTGGTTACAATTCGTGTCAGTCGTAATGCTTTGAAAGCACTCGGTGTTACTGAGTCCATGATTGTGCACATGATACTTACCTGAAGTCGCAAACTTTCATATAACAAAGTATTTTAAAACATTTTGAGATGATTATGTAATTGCGAATTGCAGACATCCCTCTCAACGATCCAATTGTGACAGCAATTTTGAAATGATCTTATAGCTCAGTGGTTCTAATAGAGGGTGAAACTACCCATCTTGAATAATTTGAATGTGTCAAAGGGTAATGGAGGGGGTCGGGAAGTTAGCATTTCGTGTAGTTGTTACGTAATGGTAGAACGTGATGGTGCTTTTTAACTCGGGTATGTAAATGCGGTCAGTTGATTGCAACACTCTTCATTCTCTCATGAGTATTATTAGCTTGTTTTAACAGGGTTTTCATTCTTTTTCTTGCTGCTACAATCGCTCTCATAACTTTTATCATCAAAAGTGTTCTCTTTTGCAATTTTCTCATTCATTTCACTCAACAATTAAAGTCAAATTCTCATTCTATCAAATACACTCTATAATTGATCATTCGACTGTCGAACGTTGTTGAGCAATGATATTCGATTGCTGTATTGTTGATTTCGACTGTCAACACTCGTCAACGTATCCAATAAATAGTATATGCTACAGAATAAGAAATTGATTCGAACTGTGAAGTGAAATGAGGCGAAGTGAATGAGAAAAACCCATCAATAGAACGGTATTCGCATATAATAGCTATGAGAGTGAATACAACACGTCTGAAAAGAATGAGAATTCATCTAAGTCAGTTTGAAGTGAGCGTGCTAACATTCGATTACAAATTGGCATCTTATTTTTTGCACAATTCTTATTATATTAGTTGTTTGTTAGCAAATATGTGAAGGATGCATCATAATGCTTTGCGAACATTTCAGAAGGAGGTGGGCGAACGTTTCTGGATAGTAATCGAAAGCAATGAAACAGTCGGTAGTAGTGATCGCAACGGACTGAAATTCGGTCAAAATACCGGATTTTGCAATCTTGAAATAGATGTTCAGTTGGATTCCGATCGAACCCAAATTTCGTTTGGTTATCATCAGTTGTCGACAGGCAAAAACTACGAACCTCTAGCAGATGTCTGCTTTGATAGTTTTGTATGAAAATGAACACAAATCCTGGAGAAACGACCATAAACGAAAATGTGAACAGCAACTGCGGATAATATGGCGGCAAGAGATGATATCTAGAATGAATGACTTTTATTGACGTATCAATGCATTGCTCACCCTAAATTGGATATGCTAAACGGATCTAAAAGTTAAATATAGACTGGCGATAGAATCCACAGCTAGACATTAAAGCACTTTTTGTATATTCATCATGAGACATCACGAAGCGATCGAAACTGATATTCTTCCAATTATCGGTGTTTTCATGTGAATTATCCTTTGCCTCCTCAATTTTCATTCACAATTCGTTTAGTTTCAGCTTCATAGAATATCAATTTTCTCAGTACGGTCTCGCTATCGCTGCAGCTATTCGTTAATGAGGTGTTTTATAAACGAATTTATGATGAGCATCACTCTCGTCCTGATTACCCAGTAGCTCAATGGCACGAAAGACACAATTAACTGAACGTGCAATTTTTCAGGGAGTGATGAGAACGTCATCCGTCAGATTATCGTACCTTATAGGAAAGAATATGGATCCGAAACGATCAAGTGTGATCACAAGTGATAGAATTCCGGATTCAGGCGTTATGAACAGCAAAAGTAACGTGGACGGCTTTGATAAACAATTCCATCGAGAAATAAGAGGAATATCTGAAACATTTTTGAGTAGTAAGCTGGTCAAAACAAATGAAATGTGAACAAATTGATGAATTAATTCATATTTCATTATTTATTCACTTGAATATTTATTCGGTTACAGAATCTACATGATTTCTGCTTGCAAATGTAATCAGAAATGATTTGTATTTTTGATGAGAAGACGAATCGCAGTTCGGATGAAGCTTGTTAATTGAATGTTTTGATAAAAACATTCAATTGACAAACTTCAATTCTTGTTAATTGAATGTTTTGTAGAAAACCTACCGAATCCGTATTGCTTTTGCACCTGCAATATGTAAATTCCAAAAATGAAATATGCACAGCCGAATATGAAGTCAAATACGCAATTTCCGAGTAGAATTCGATAGTGTCGTTGAAAACGACGATGAGGACTCGACTGAATGAAGATGAGCACGAACAAGTTGAACAGCAACATGAACACACCCTCACATGCGCAGGTGATCGCCAAAATTAGATTCGGATAGTTTATCACCTCTGCAAGTCCAAAAGTCACAGTTTTATTGCTTGCAGAGGACATCCGAACGAGGACTGAATTCACCGAAAATATTCGTGAATTTGCGGTCGACAACTGAAATTTCGTTGAAAATTCAATGCTTCGTCTTTATAAAAGCCATTGAACAGGTGATTGTAAGTTCTACAAATACTGCTCACGCGTTTCAACTCGACATTCGATAAGCACAGCGATTCTCTAAACTCAGGATTACTGTGGACAGAGGAGGGCGATACGTATGCTCTAAATTCACGATGGAAGTGAAATGCTGTGCTGTATTCACAGCTAGCATGCTGATGAGGATGTAGAATGAATTGTACTTGATTATTCCATAAATACTACGTTGAGACGATGAGACCGGCAGCATACGCCTAATGAGTTCATTTCGTCCACGATGTGACTATCTGCTTAGGGAAATGTAGAAATGCAATGACAAAAATGATGCTAAAATAATTAAGCATCAGTTACTTTAAGCTCTAATTAAATTCTCATTTTTGATAGAATCATCAAAGAATATACTCGCCAAAAGTCATTCCACTCATCAGCGTTTGTAGTTGATTTGAGAGTATTGGAACAAATGCACGATGCGACGGACAGAGGATTCTGTAAACGAGAGAATTCATCCAGGAGAAAATGGCTGGAGGCAGGCATGAATAGACTGAGTAAACGGCAGTATCTGGGTCAGTTGGATGTAGAACTAGATGTAGACACATGTAGGAAATGTAGAGACAGGCGTAGACAGGTCAAGACATGTAGAGGTAGAAAATGCATTTGAGAGATTGATAAATTACTGGTGAAAATGAGATGAGCAAATGCAAATTATCACAATAAATGAACGAAACGGCAATTTACGCGAATATTGGATTTTTTTCAGAATACCAATTTCTCTGAATTTCTCAAGTTAAAAAGTCAAATGAACTCTTTACTGCGTATAAGCGGATACGATGATAAAGTTAATGAGACATGCAATGCCTTATGAACACTTTCTTCTTTCAACACACGGATTATCCGTAGGAGTTCGTAGGAAAACTGCAGAAATTTTGAGTGCATTCAAAAAATATTCCATAAGATCAACGCTTCAAAGAGATTCATAGCAAAATAACACGAACATTCACTTCAGTTAACAATTTCATTTTCATGTGTCCGATTTTAGTGTGATCACTAGTAGACTGTGAAATGACTGCATTTAAAATATATCTTCGCTTATAATATTACAGTTGCTCTTAGTACAGGTTGAGAAGAGGAAGCAGTTGAAAATTTTATTCGTAAAAACTTTATAGCGGTTCGATGTTAGAACATAGGTATACGACACATACAATCAAGAATCATCATCAAACGATTATATCATCGCCATGATTGCGCATATTGTTCAAGGAACTGAACTACAAATTTTATAAAAATTGGTCGATCATTTTTTGCAAATAGTTGCAGTTGTTGTTGGTCAATTAGCCACAATTCTGCAACTTCAATCAAGAAAATAAAGTAGAAATACATAATGCCATTATGAAATATTAACTATGAAGTAAATACAAAAAAAGAATCCCATGAGGACAATTTACATTGCGCTAGGTCATCGCCCTTCCCGATTGACGTCGGGAATGATAATTGGTTTCATAATAACATTTGCAGTATTGTGCCCAGGAAACTTTCCAGAGAATTCGTGAAACTATGAACTGCTAAAGCAATGCTCCAATAACAAGGGCATGATGGACGCATTCAGTCTCGCGATTCAACCCTATTTCAGTACCCCCGAAATGTTCTGCTGACATAATACAAAACGAACACGCAATGGGCGTAAAGTAAAAACTGCTAATTGCAACTATCTAATGGGAATTTTCACTGAAGCCAACTCTGGTTGCACTTCCTGCATGCAAGCATCCATCACTGAATTTCTTCGTAGAAGCATTCCTTCGCAAGGTAAATATTCTTCTCACTGACACGACAATCGAGACTTATAAAATGTTGAGAAAATATTTGTTGAATGAAAGGAACTCTCACGGATATTTTCAGAATCACTAAAGACTGGAAAGGAATGTTCTCATCACGATTATTGTTCGAAAATGCACTTTCATGTTCATGACAAAACAACTACTAGGTTTTTTTTGTGAATATTCCAATTCCTAATTAAGTTCGTGGTAATATCTCTATTCAAGTAAACATCTGACAGTTTATTTCGGACTGTAATCGCTCAATTTGAATACATACGATAGCTTGGGAAAATTCTTGTGACTTCCTAGAGCTTCAAGTTAAATTTACCCAGCAATAAGTAGAACAAAAAAAACATCTGAATTGTAGAAGGCAAGAATTCGAAATGCGAAAATGATTACTTACCCCAAGAGTTTAGTGCCATTGAGTGCCGTCGTGGGCAGTTCAATGTCTTTGGGTTTTCCTGGACGTGAGACCTAAAGATTTGAATGACTTTCATCCACAAATCTCATCATTTGGATAAGCAAATGCGTATTGAAATGAAATTGTTGGCATTTATCATCAACAAATAATGCGCAGTTTCGATTTCATTCCATATTTCATGATCGAAAGGACAATGTCAATCCGTATCAATAAAATTGCATGTCATAGTGCGAAATATGAAATTTCCTTCGTACGGAACACGCAATCAGATATTTGCTTTTGAACACTTCCGTTGGGCGCAAGTCGAATATCTCATGAGTAATCATCATATTAGAAATGGCTTCCAAATAAAGATCAGATCGCGTTGGAATTAGAATGCAGCGAGCATTATTAATTTTCCAGCTAAAAAATTATTGTCCAACAGTTCAATCTTTTGATGGGATTGAAAAAAGAGCAAACTTTTCTTAGTGTGTTTTGAACTTGTCGACTTATGCATGCTATCATCGTCTTCATCGCTCTGAAACACGAATTATCGTTTGATGGCGGATATGTTGACGAATTGAGGTCTAGTGGGTATGGTGAATTATTGATTTACTTGTTGATTTACATTTGCTTTTTTTTTTGATTTTACTCCTTCCTGGAAAAGAATTCAGGAAGGAGAAAACCGTATTCAGTAAACTATCACATTGTGTGGATCAACTACAATAAGGATTTATCTAATACAATTAAACGATATCAACTTTATGAATCTATCCATCGAATTACTTTAAGAATGACGTGATCGTCATGATAGGAATGCGATAGAAAGCACGTTGAGATTGTTCTGGGAATGAACGAAAAAAGGAGTATCAATGGACAACGAAATACATTTATGTACTCATAATCAGTGACGGGTAAGTAATAATTGACGACCGATGAATGAAGCCTGTCATGTGAATGAATAAATTCAGGTTCATTAACTAATAATCATCTACGAATGATTTCATATCAGGAAAAGAAAATGGTTGAAAAATTTTCGTCATGTCTAACATCTTGAGGTTAGACACGAGATGTTTGATACGTATAGTCTAACATCTCGTGTCTAACAACCGAACTAACATCTTGATCTTTTGGTTTCTTCCAGTCAAATGGTTCACTGAGATCGGCCTCTCGCATCTCGGCTGCTCGCTTCAACGCGGCAATGATAAACTGATAATCAGGTGTACTTTGGAATGTTAAGTCATCAATGTAATAGATGATACGATGAAATGGTGAGGGTAGTTCGGCGATATGCTTTATGACTGAAATATTGTGAGTTTTATTTCTGAGTCATTCATCCATAAAAATTTTATAAATGGCATATCGAAAGCTTTTTCATTCTTGTTCTATTGATTTCATAATAACATTCAGCAATCCTTATGTCATGCAACAGGTTGACCTTTTCAGGCAATTTTCATGCATGATATTTAACAGGTTCATAATTCATTTGAAAGGTTACGATTCGAACTGAACTTAAGGATTTTTGATCATTAGAATCCTTTCGGTAGATTGTTCATGCAGAGCAAAACCCACTTATGCAGTATTTTAGACGCAATTAAATCCGTCATATTTTCTGTCAGTTTCTAATTGCATCCTCAAAAACTTGTTATTGGGAAATTCAATTAAGCTAATGAAAGCGACGGTGCAATGACGAACATTTTCCATTAAATAAACGTTGTTTTTCGCGAAGAACCGTCTCACGATTGATTGTTCTCGACCACGGCAAAATGGCGTATTGTGTGAATTCGATAAGCATGTAAACCCATGCCTCGAGATCATCACGTCTGCACTGCTCTTTGCCTAGATGACAACTTCGTGACGCAAATCTAATCGTACCAATAAATTTCACTTGTCTTCGCGGTATCCTAAAAGTAGCACTTACAAGATACTTTCCTAATCAATTTCAAATAGAACCTTCAGCAGCCAAAATCAGCTCACAGCGATGACCTGAACAGAATGTACAGAGTGTAATGTGAGCAATTCGCAGTGCAATTATCTGGAGATGTGTTCATGGAATTCGATATCACAATCAGCGCTGAGGACTCGTGTGTACATGAGCGGATGTTAGCATGAGCAGATAGCAGCTCATGCTCACGAGTCTAACCAATGAGCACGCAGTCGCAGTTATACTTCTAACGTGATGAATCAGTATGAGTAATGAGGAATCAGTAAATCGAAATAAACTTGTGAGTACATCAATAATTGATGTCATCTTTGAAATATTATAACGATCATCTCGATTTCGTATGAAGAGATCAATCGATATGCGATCAAGAGAGCAAATGAGATCATCAAGGCACCTGATCGCTTTTGTAAACTTTTCGATGTATCGTCTAGCAATACCGAAATCCAGCAAGTAAATATTATCGGCCTTTTCACCATTGCCGATCGTAAAATTTTGCGGCTTTACGTCACGATGTATGTAGCCAATGTCGTGTAAATGTCCAATCGCTTCGACCGTTTCAATGCCGAGTTTTATCGATGTTGAAAGTCTTGAAAATATGTTCCAGTTGAACACGACAAGAACGATTACTTCTTCAATTCCCTTTTCTGTTGTTCCTAACAACTTCCATTGCATCAACAATAACATCACATTTCCCCTGTTTTCTCAATCGAATGACATTCTTATTCTCCTAAACTGAAATTCAGTTGCACAACGGAACAGATGAATGGAATCAATAAGCAAAAAACGAACGAAAATCGTCTTCCGGGCATCTTTTTCTGTAAATTATCGATACTTGTTCCAACCAGCTCCATTACAATGAACTTAAAGTTTTCCGTTCGACCTAAGCAGATCAAAAGTGACAATCCAATCGGAACTTTGTGATTTTTCCACATTTTTGAGTGTTGAATTAAATAGATTCCATAATTCTGTTTTTTTTTGTAACGTAATCTCTGTTGAATCGGTACTGTCTATATACACATATTCACAGTGAGAAATTCTGGATCAAGAATGAGAATATAACATTATAATAAGAACAATCGAAAACGGGAACTGCAGATTATGGATAAAGTAATGAGATTTCGTTAGCAACGTGGGAACTGCTAATGAAAAGAATCAGCAGGAACTTTTCCAGTAGAAAAGCTTATGAAGCGATTCGTTAAAACATGCAAAAGAACAAAAATTTACTCTTAAGAGGAATTATAAATAAAATGAATTACTGAGAAATAGCTCGAAATTCTCATCACAAATGCAGTGTTTTGAGTGCATTGATAAATGGCTATCAACATCTTGAAAAAGGCAATTCATTTGAAGAGACTGAAAGAAATTGCTGCAAAAAATAAGGCCAAGCATGCTATTCTCATCAACCTTTGTCAATCATCTCCACGAAATGTCGTTTTCTCTCGAGTGGAAGTCGCTCGCATTCTTCGAATATTAACATTTCCACCTGAAATACGCTAATGAAACTACGAAACACGATACATGAAATGTTGACTGCTGAAGTCGTCAATATTAAATGCAAAAAGTTGAAGCACAAGGCTGAAACCCGCAACTGTGAATCGTCAAAATTGCTGTTTTTGTCAAATCCAAGTGAACACGTCAAAAACATATGCAGATATTCACAATGAGAAATTCTGGATCAAAAATCAGAATATAACACGACAACAAGAATAATCCAAAACTTGTGGACGTATCGGGAAAAATCACTCGTAAATGATCACTTCAATGCTCCAAATGATCTTATTTCACACAATTCATGTTACATTCTCAGATTCTACCGGAGACGTTTGAATGAGTAGTTTCCCGGCTGGAAGAGCATGATGACATTAAGCTGAGCTCATTAGTTTAGCAGCTTGAGATGCCTTGAATGTTGTGGTTTTACCTTAAGTCTGTTAAGTGATCGTCCTTTGGGTCCGGCCGTTTCAGTCTTTAGAGCATAAATTCCCTTCGGTTGGTTGTTATCTATTTGTTGCACCTTATAGACATCGCCGAAACCACCTGCGCCGAGTACTGATAGAATTTTATATCTGAAATTCATTATGATGATTGCTAGAATTCATTATGATGACTGCAAAACTCATCGTTAAAATTGAAGTTTATGCAAAAATAGAAATAAAGATCAGCTGGACTTTTGATGTTCAAGAGTTCAAAAATGGAAACGAAAAGACGAATCGCAGTTGAAGCATATGCCATCGTTGAACTATGCAGTTTGCGCTGAATCTTCTTCAGATGTGATCATTGGAAAGACGAAAATCTGAGCAAATCGCACGATGGACTGATCCAGAGGAATTTCAGTGAGTATCTGAGTGAATGATCCAGCAATTCACTTATGTATATCCGTGTTTATGATCACTCCTGGAGCCATCTTCTTCCGTGACATTGGTCCAAACAGCATTTTTGACGGTGGCTTACCCCTCTCCGCTGATTTCTTTCCTTTCGTCTTCGACTTCTTAAATGAGTGCTGATAAGGAAACCTACAGAAACATTCATAAAGCATATTAGTGCGAATGTAAACAGTCAAACAGCTAATATGACGTGCAAATTAAGGAAAAATCCATGAACCTTGATCACTCAAGGCTAGCGACTGAAGAAAATGCAGATTTTAAGCTTAATACGATTGGTGGTTCTTCTGAAAAATATGGTTGACTGTTCAAAAGATTAATTGAATGATTATGAAGTGATCCGCGGTGATAAAAAGCACAATCTCATGATGAAATTTAGTTGGTGATTGAACAAATGAATGAACTCGTTAACTGATCAGTTGACCAAATACTTCTGTCAATCTTAAGTCTTAGCCAACCTTGTCGTCAGCTCCTTCCGAATCCTCACCACTGCCGCTTTCCACCAATTCTTCATCCTCTTCCTTTCTTTTCTTCCTTTTCCTTCTCATGCTATCCGTATTCGTTGATTGTGTCGGCATTGTTCAGTGATGTGATGACCGTTCAAAAGTCGATGATATGCCCAAATTACAACGCGGTAAAACCCGCGAACTCAAAAGTCCACAAATTCACCCGTTTGAATGTTATCTTCTTCTCCTCCTTCTTCTTCGCGCACCTCTCGACGATCTTCGAAACTTCCCCTTTCTAAATAAGCGATCAACTGATCGCTCCCTCCAGAATACTATAAAGTGATATTTTATCCGATCTGGTCGTTTATATACGTTTACCATTTGAGAAATATGTAAAACTTCCGGAATCATCATTTATTCCAACTTTTTGCATTCATCCTTTTCATGCTCCATCTTCTATTCCAGTTCAGTTTTATTTCAGTTCACTGCAAATTTGTTTCAAATTGTTTGAATATTTCATTCAAAACGGAGGCTTGTTTCAGACAATGAATGTATTCATCAATGATATTTCTGGTGACTTTTTTGTATCATTCGGATTTTGATACAATGTGTCCGAAATAATAAAGCTGGAATCTGAAGAATTGGTTTGATAATTCCGAAAACCAGAATCAGCGGTGATCAGATGAAGACAACCAGTTCAGTGAAAGTTGTTAACAATCAGATTGTTTGGGTAAAAGAATGAGAAATTGGTGCGTGTTTAATGTGAGATGTTGATGAGAAACGAACAACAAGAGTACATTTTTGATGTAGAACAGTGATGAGAGTGACTAGAACACGTCTGAAAAGAATGAGAATTCAGTTTAGAATAAATAAATTTGGAATACATTCATGTATTATCGAGAAATGTTTATGAATCTCCGTTAGTTTTCTAAATTCGATTAATGTTTTGGCGAGCATACATTAAAGCAGATTTACAACTGATTCTGAGCATTATGCTGGATCGAATATTGCCCTTTCAGCTTCCAATAAATATGATTATTCTAAAAAGTAACGATCCAGATCGCAAATATTTATTTATTTTATCTTTTTAATCAACAATTCGAACGGATTACGAGTTTATGTCTTTGTGTTATCGCCAGTATCACATTTTGTCTTCCTTGAAATCCTTCCTTTGTGTAGCTAACAACGACGTAGCTAACTGTCTTCATGAAATTCTAACTTCGATTAATGTTTTGGCTAGCTTACAGGTTATGGGCTACTTTTTCGCATTGTCAAATGATTTCCAGGGAGAGGGACTCAAAATGAGCTCGAGGTCGCATTGTATAATGAGAAATATTCCGTTCACTACGGTGTAATTGGTTATATTTGGATTCAGCCTGTGAGATGCCACTTCTTGAATATTCAGGAGTCAAGATGTGCCGAACGATTTGAGTGTTTCATTTTTGATTTATCACAAATCTATGCCTGTGTAATTGGGAAATCTTAAAATAAAATTTCCAATACGATACAGCAAGTTTGAATAGTCGGAATCGTAGCGAAATTACATCTCAAGAGACGTTTGCAATGTTTTCCCGAAATTCTCCATCATCAGCAATGAATGCCGAGTGAACGTGATCGAATTTTTCACTTAATAAGTGAAAATGCATACCAATCACGGAATTAAGATTAGATACTTTCAATTACTAGATTTGAATCTAGAAAAAACAAGAACGAAATTTCGGTTGAGTAAAATTGCCCAACTGTCTTGAATAATTTCATTGTCTATGTGAATTGCGTTGACTTCACAGTAGCACTAAGGGTTACCCTTTGATAGAGAGATACTATTCATTGATGTTGCGATACACAGATGTGATGATGTTGTTTGTTGCTATGTAATGCATACACTGGCTTATGCGTAAGTGTAATCGCTCGTTGTTGACTGTGGTTATTGAGTTGAATTCATTCTTGGAACATGATTCACTCTTATTAACTATAAGGTTTCAGATTGGAGTAGTTTCAATGCTGAGAACATCCTGTTATGGACAAAAGGCGTTTGTTACAACATTTGAATATTTGCGGATGTTATGCAAACTTCCAAAAACTATACAAATGGTTTTGAAATTTGTAATGATTTATTGTTTATTATTTTTATTCACTTAGGTGGTTGGTTGGTCAGCAATTTAGTGGGGGCTACTCATTCGAAATTATACTAACAATTGGGCTTGGAATCTCACTTGACCACTTCCACAACGAAATATGCCCAGAGATTCGGTTACAAGTTCAGACGAAGGTACAGATGAAAATATTGAGAGTAACGATGTGAGTAAAGGTAGTAGTAGGAGTGCGGAAAAGAAAAATGAACGATCGAATCGTGATAAAAATAATAATTTGTTGGATATGAATAATAACATTAGCAAGAGTGATATTAAGAAAAGCAGTAAAGACCCAAATAATAACATCACTGACCAGGTGATTTTCAGTGTTTTTTACGAATAATTTCAGTCCATTAAAATGGGATTTGATGTATTTATTATAACAGATGAATGTTAATAATTCGACTAGTTTAGGTATCAAGAAAGGTGTGAGATACTCTCATTCAACCTACCCTTTACTACATCAATGCCTTGCAGATAAACTCAGAAAATTTCATTAAGTTATCTTTTCGCAACGATTGGAACTGAATCACTGAATTCAGATAAAAGCGATAGGAGATTGATGAATGAAATTTTTTTCAAATTTCAGTTTATCCTCAAAATCAAATGCGTTGTTGTTGGTGATAGTAAAGTTGGTAAAACCAAGTTGATTCAGATTGCAACAAATGCGACGACCAATGACAAATATGAACCGACTGTGAGTTAAAAATCGCCAAATTACTCAATTCTTATTTTTTGAATGTTTGATTCAACTTGTCAGTGGAATTGCAGTTGAAACTGTGATCTGTGGGTGGTGATCAAATTGTGAGAAGAACATCGGGTTGATTTCGGATTCGCGAAATTAGCGCAATGAAATGGATCGTAGCAAAGCGATCCTGCAGTAAATTAGGAGATTTTGTGAAGAAAATTGCGAAAAATTTTTGGTTCCAGAAAATTTTGTCAGATTCAAAAATTAATTTTGCATAGTTCAGGTCATTGATGTTTACGGTAGGAAATTGTCGCATCCAGTGGCATATCCGCATACAATGGAAGTATTCGATTCGGCTGGAGCTGTGAGTATTTCAACTGTTTGTGTTAATAAAACAGGCAATGAATAGTTTATGATGGGATCTTTTCTGCCCGGGAACAGAACGGGGAAGTGTTTCTGTAGAAGTTTTGTTATCCATGAAAACGATAAGAAAGGATGACTTCGTGAGCCATGATTTGTAGTTACTTGTTGGTAATGTCATAGAAGCAAATCCCTTTCATTTCGGAGTAAGAACGAATCATGCTTTCAGTGTTCGGTGAGCTTTCGATTAGCTTCAGAATGCGATTCATCCATTCTGAAGCTAATCGAAAGAGAATGATTGAAGTTTGAAGTGTACTCTGGAAAAGATATTGTTCTTATTTTTCTTCTTATTTTCGTCAGTAAACTAATTCAGGAAGAGTACGATCGGCTTCGGCAATTGACCTACGATGGAGTGCATGTTTTTGTTATTTGCTATTCCGTGTGTTCTCGAGAGTCATTCAGAAATGTTGAAGAAAGGGTGCGATTCTTTCGTTGTTTCATTGTGAAACTTTTTTCGTTTGAGAAATCATCTTCAATATACTTTCGTGATTCAGTGCATCGTTTGCGAATAGTTTTTGCATAGACGATGCAGCGAGTCGTCAATTTCAGTTATTTTCTGTTGAATGTCAGAGGAACTTTTCCGGTGAAATGTGGGCTGACTCGATGTCATTTTCAGTGGGTTGATGAAATTCGGAGGGGTTTATGTGCTAAACGAAAAGCACCGATTATATTGGCGGCGAATAAGATTGATATCCGTAACGAACCGAAAACAATCGCAAAATTAGCACGAGAATTGTACGGTGAAGATCAACTGGATTCTTTCAAACTAGTCACAAGAGAAGAGGGCGAGAAATTGGCGAATAAAATTGGTGCATACGCGTTTGTTGAGTGTTCTGTTAAGGATAAGGTGATTTTTTCTTATTTTATACATCAGTATCTGCTGAACTTCTCAACTTATCGATCTGAGACAATCAGTTTGGTTTAAGACACTCAATTTGTGACATAAAAGTTGAGTTGTTTTTCTTCACTTATTATGATCATGATTGGATAAGGTGAAACACATTCCATTTCTTGTCCACAGTGTGGGACACATTTCGAAAAAGTTAACTGTCATTTGAGTATCATCAGGAGAAGGTATTTGATGTGTTTCGAGAGGCTCTCTGCGCCGCTCTTGAATCCGAAGATTCGAACGAAAGCCAACAAATGAAAAAACAGCGAAAGGGTCTACTGAAGAAATTCAAACGAAAAGTTGCGTGTTCAGTTTCATAGCGAATTGTTTTTCTTGACCACGGATATGATGAGATCTGATCGAATATGTTGTACATGTGTATGTGTATATATGTGTTTGGTGTCAGCAATGTCAACTCGATAATTTCACTGATTTTAAAGAAGTGCACTTCCTCAAATCCATTACGCTTGTGATCTGTTGAATGCTCCCAGCAAATTGTCATCTGAACCAATAAATACTCTTATCGATGGGTTTTTTCAACACTTGACAATTTTTACTGATGCATTATCAAAGCAAGTCGCAATGGTTCGAGGTCAAAGACATTCAAATAACAAAATCTTCGCGTGAAGTTGAGAACTGGAATCGTGATGTATTAAGAATGCTGATGCTTTATTTGAATATATTTGATCTGTTGTCGATCATTTTCGTCAGTGGGATATACAGTTAAAGAGCATGTATGGAGGATCGGGATTCAACCTTCATCTTTTGACAGGAGGAATGGGAAAAGGCAACAGGGAACGGGTTCAGTGCACGGTACTTATGACAGAGAATGTAGTAGAGTTGGATTTCTGAATGAGAATTCTGCAGGGATTGTCAAACTGATGAATTCCATGAGTCACATCTATATCCCAATCATGAAACTGAAAATAATGACGATTATCCTCTTTGCATATTCTCGATATTGCCGAGGAGAGGCAACATTTAGTTCAATACGAGGAAATTTATTACATGCTGGGAGAAATGTCAATGGCAAACATTTACTATAACATTCATCAACTGAAAGTATAAGCTCTTTGACAGTTATATTCAATTTTTTGTTTCATGCATAAATATTACCACGTCACAAGCTCCACCATAATATCATTTCTCATTCAACGCAAGTCATACAAATGCATTGCAAAGTACAAATAAATGAATGAATGCAATACGAGATGAATGAATAAACGTGGAAAACTTGCTTCCTCGTAATTCATCATCAGCCAGTCAAGAATATTTTGCTGATCCATCTTTTTCGGAGAGTGAAGCTTAGGTAAAGATTACGCTTGCGATTCGACATCGTCATGGGACTGAATGTCATATCTGAAGTATCATGGTCAGACGATCGCCAGTACATCGAGGTTTGCTGATTGTGAGGAAAATTACAGTATTTGATGATCCTTTAATAAACTGTAAAATAAGCCGTCAGGATAGCGGATCTTCAGGTCAATGCAAGTCTAATTTTAAAATGATTCAGTTATTCTCCTTTATCTGAGGATGTAATTCAGAGATTGAATATTTGAATGCAGATGATCATGCTTAAGTTTTCTAGTAAGTGCTGCACTATGTTATGAACTTGAAATTCTGTCAGAATGTCTTCCAGTTTGTTTACTTCTAAGTTGGCTTTACAATTTCTATTCATGGATTCCTAAACTTGAGAATAATATTAGGTAACAAAATGAATAATGCAGATGTTGTTTGTCAAATCGATGCATCATAAGATGTTTTTGATGCGTTCTGACGGGACATTCAGATGACTCTTAAGTAGTCAGGTAATTTCTGATAGGATTGATCAGAGATCACATTATTCAGAGAATTTAATGGAGTTGAAAACGAGAACGATTCTATCACTCAGCGCTCTCATGTCTGTTTCTCTTGCTTGTCGAACTTTTCTGCATATTGACTCGTCTCTGCATCTCTTAATAGTGCACGGTAATGAAGCGAAATCAATGAAGAAACGATGTTATATATAGAAAAGCATCTTGGAAATGATTTGAAGGAGCATGCTTCTGAAAATTTTGATCCAATAAGAAACCGAACCAACTGTTCAATGATAATCTCTTCAAGATTTACGCTGATTAAACACATTCACTGAAGTGAGGAACTGGTTTAGAAGAGCGCATTTTTTGAAACTGAGGTCATTTTTCATAAACAAAACATTTTGCTTGCAATAATACTATACTATTGGAAAGAATTTCATTCGAATATCCTTGAGTATCATCATAAGTACTTTCTGATGTTATGAAATAAGGGCAAGATCGATTTTTCGATGTTACACTCATAACTTCTTTGCATTTGGATATGCATCGGCCGGCTATAATTTACATCAAACATCCGGCTTCTATAAACATTTGAAGCGTATTCGATAATCCATTAGCGAATAGACATGATACACGAATGAAATGACTCAACTAAATTTCATGAGAGGAGTGCTTGATGGATTTCGAAGTAGAGAAGTGTTAAACATTCTTGATTCCAATGAATGCAACAAGCATTAAGTGTTTGGAACTATCAAATGCATTTTCAATTCAAAACCTCCAAAAACTGCCGGATCCATTCAATTGAAAGCGTCGAAGTATAATGGTTTAAAACATTCTCGACTCATCATCGTTCACCTGCAATGTTAATGTTTGTGTATTTGCGCTTTCCAACGTTGATATTATTTGGATTGTGCAAAGTTTATGCTGCTTGCTTTTACGCGAACGAATGTGTTTATTTTAAGCATTTTGTGTGCTGAATGAAATTATACTAGCTGCTTCGTTGTTTTTATTCATTGGAAGTATGCATTCAAACGATTCGAATACTCATCTTTGCATTGCATGAAAATCTTTATTATTTTTGATTTTTGCACTGATTTCGTGTGATTTTCGTTGTTGTTTCGTTAGTTGTTCCCCATAAGTTCATTTTCATATGCTATATTTCCATTCATTTTCACTGAGAACATATCAATTTTTATTGAATATTTGAGTGATGCTATGAAATTACGTTAGATAATGTGGATTATTTCATATTCCAAAAGATCTACACTTATAGATCAATCTATAGAAGGAGAATGTCGAGGAGTGAAGAATGTGATTGCTGATATTGGTATTAATAAACAAGCATAATGTTGCGATGAATTGCAATGGCTATTGAATGAATGATCAATGGAAACTATAGAGGAAATCATCAGAATAATCTTAAGCGAACCATACTTTCAGTGAAAATCTGTCGGTTTTGATTCAGATCTTGATTCAGATATTAAATCGTAAGATTTTAATCGATTAGAATTTTGCATTCAATCTTGAAAAATGAAAGGGAATTTTTTCACTCGTCCATGGTGTTTTGCACGCTGAGAATAAATATTGACATAAGAACGTGTAATGCGCATCATTTGATTTTCTCATCGCATTTGATAAATACCCTCGATTGTTCTCTACGCAAGTGAGCAAAGCAATGAAATGAATGATCTAAAAACGAATTCTCATTCCAATAATATTCTTGGATCACATTATATGTCAGTTAATTTTCACAACGATTAATTCTGTTGTGCAATTTCATTAATTCTCAAAGCTTTACGCTGTCATGATGCAATTGACATACACCTTTAACTAAGAGGATCTTCGCACTGAATCAAAGCACTTGACCACATATGTGAAGAATACCTTATGTCAAGGCAACATTGCGCATTTTATTACCTTGTGATAACCTGAGAATTCTTTATCTTTATGGAACCTAAAGTGATTGAATGATTCTTTTCTGAGCTCGCATGACCACGGACAATATTCAGTGAGTGTATGCACTTCATCAGACAGATGATGGTTTACTTGAATATGTGATCAATTCGTTATGAAATTCTTTAGCATTGCTAGGCAAAACTTTTGAAAGAATTCGTTCACAACTCTCATAGGTACACGAATTTTGCTGCAATTAATTGTCCTTCACTTACAGCCAGCATTAACTGGATTTCGGCATTAGTTGAACGCACTTTTGATGCGATCAACTGGAATGTGGAAAGGATAATTGGCAAAGAAAGAGCAGATTCAATAAATCATTTGATTTCGAAAATTGGCCAATTTGAATAAATGAAAAATAGCGCATGACCGCAAAATTTATGAGTTTGTCTCAAGAATTTTATGGGTTCAAATTCTTCTGGTTGGATGTCCCACATTTCCAATTATCTTCCTCGTTGTTTGATGAGTCCTTCTACTGTTTTGAAAAATTCATCGATGCGATTTATGTTTTATGTTAAACAATTCAATTCGCCATTAGCACAACAATTACACATTCAAAGCTAAATGGCCCTTTTAACCTATTCGTCAACAACTGTTTTGAATTTTTACGTATCACATTTCCATTCGCTTGAGTTCGTAGCATCCCATTGTTAAAACATTTCCTGAGTCGTGAGTCTTTCGTTTGATAATTCTCTCATCATTCGGATGTTATTCTTCGTTAACCAACTCAAGTCGTACTGAATGCACATTGCGATTTTAATTGCATGCAAATGAATTCAAATAGAACTTTTGAGTTTTTTTCCTCGAATGTGCATTTCACTTTTATATGCTTATGTGCTTGTTTGTTTCAATTTACTTGTTGCAGATATGGTAATTTCTTGTATCTCATCGAATCCACAAATGAAATCCATTTGCCCTTTGGAAATATCCTCAGTCATAAGCAAAAATTTGCGATCTTGCTCCTCAGTCAACGATGAAAGCTTGTATTCGAGCGTTTGCCTACCACAGACATCATAGATTTTCATTCCAAGCAAATAACTATAATCAGTACTTCAATCTTCGACGTGGAATGTCTGTAGGTGAAAAAAGTCAAAGTCTTGTTTTGAATCCATTTTATTCGTTTTCAAAAGATCGTATCGTTTATACGTGATGCAAATATACTATCATTGTGTTCAGTGGATGGAAAAAAAGATTAAATCACGACTCACCTCGATAAATCTAGATGATTTTGTTGTATCAATATCATAATTCATTCTGAGGTCGTGTTTTTCCGATCGATCAGTTTGTTTGTTGAATTTTTTTGATAATCTCTTCAAAAAAATGAACATCTGTTATTTTGCCATCATCTTTACTGTTCACATGATTAAATTTATGGAGAGTTTTATCGTTTTCGTGAAAATTCGATGTAAAGTTCGAACGAAAACAATGAGAGTCACTTAATTGAAGGCAATAAATTCACTGAAGTTTTCACTTCGGCTCAGCTTCGCTTTAGTTCGACTTTATTTGACACAAACAATGCTTCTGAATGAGATTTTTGAAAAAAATGAAAGAATTTCTCAATTACTCGGGTCTTCTCATTAGTTTCTTAATGGAATTTCGTTCCTGTTTGTGCTAGTTCGCTTTCTGCTCAATGGCGAATGAAATCAATTGTGGTTGAATGAAATTTCGTTCTCTTTGTGAGATTGAACGGAATTTGATGTTAGCCTATTTGGACAATTATTTCAATTAGATAGGGAACCGTTTCTATTACGGTTAGTACGCGAAAATGAGATCATATAAAACAATTTCATGATCAAATTCCAAATGGAATCTCACGTAAAGAAGAAAAACTTCGGAAAAAAGTTCGGAAACAACTTTCAACAAATATTTTCTCAGGGTAATTTGCGCTTTCTTTGCCGCACTGATTATTCGTTTGTTGGGTTGTGTTTGATACAATCTTACGACATTACTTAATACAGTCATATCATTAAAATTTTATTGACTCATAGTCAAAATGAACTGAATCAAAGATATTAATCATTGCTTGTGTGTTCACCAATAAAGACGAAATAAGCATTCTTCAATTTATTTCTTTTCTTCATTTAATTTTATTCGCTTTTTTGGAGCTCTTTATAATTCCCAATTCAGATCTGAACAAAAAAGAAGCATCCGAGTGTTCCGCGATTAATATATCTCCTCTCATGATTTTTGCCTCGCATCATTTGTTGTTTCCATTCAAATGATTACATCATCACCATTCAGGATATTCACCGTTTTTACTTCTCCCGGAATGTATCCAGTGGGATATCAACGGGGAAAGAATGTGATATTAGTGATATTGGTTCTACAGATAGGCTAAACTCGTAATGAGTTATTGTAATTGCCGATTGAATAGATGAATGTAAGCGAGGATCGAATGAAAATGAGTCATATTTTTTTCAAAAAATTTTCCAGTTTTTTAAATTGGTAAGAGTGAATTTCCACGGTGAGTGATTATTTCAAAGCGTCTCTCACTGCTTTCCATTACCAACAGTTCTTGTCGTCGGTCCATCAATTTATTCGCAAGCGATAGAATCGCAAATGAATCGTAATAAAATCACGATGAAATGCTTTTAATTCGATGTTCTTCCATTCAAATTATTTCACTGTGCATCAACGAATAAATAAATAAATAAATAAATGAATTTAACAACACCACTCCAACATCATTATCATAATACATCTGTTCATTTTTGTGCATTCCATTGGTTTGTGACTGTGCTGCGATTGGCCTTCAGATTTTATTTTATTTTACACTTATATAGCAACAATATTTACGAGCAGTGTCATCATTAACTACACTTTCAGTTGTTGTATTCACCACTAATCGAGCTTAGTTCCACCATGGAAGTTTTCATTGAGTTTTCCAAATTTTGCAGACTTTTACAGTTTTTTCTGCATAAATCTCAAATTTTCCATTTCTTGTGTAACTCTTTGAAGTTGTTTCGACATTTTTATGTGAAGATGCGGTAAAATAACGCGCAAAACATTTTCCCATCCACATCCATCCGCTCGCATATACTATTGTATTGTTTGCTGAATGTATTTAATGTAATCGGATTAGTCAGTTTGATTTTAAAAATTTCATTTCATTTTGGAATATCTCACAAAAAAGTTGAATTTTACGAAAAAATTTACGAAAACACGTCTCCAGCAAAGTCACGATCAGTTAAGTGATGCGCAATAATGCGTAGGAATGTTTAATGCAGTGGAAAATCGCTTTGAATGATGATGACACACACATCGGATGCGTAGTATATGCAAATTTTTGGCATTTTTGCTTAATGCCATCCTTGTGCGCCTCTTCTTATAGCTAGTGCTTTAGTGAATAAGCTTTGTTAAATTATATCGAAAGCGTAGCAGATTGGCTTCGCAATAGCTTTGTAACCATGCGATTCATAGTGGTAAGTATCGTGAATTCAGTTTGAGATTGATAGTGATTATCAGTTGATAAGAACATTCAGTGGCCTTGATGAGTTGATTTTGATTACGGTTAGGAAATTCAGTGGTTAATGGTTTTTTTTTTTTGGAGAAGAGTTAAGATGATTTCTTGACTTTTTTTGAGAAATGTTCGAAATTTGGCTTGCTTTAATCATAGATTCTGCAAAAAATGTGTTCACGACATTTCATTTGTTACGTAGTTCCACTGAATCATTCATTTGTTCGAAGTGGTTATCGGCTGTGCTGGTATGATTCCTTGAATAGTTCATCAAAATGAGCTAATATCGAATTTCAGACTAAAGAGATGGTCTTGGCTTACAATAAAACACCCAGTGATACGGGTTTAGTGGTGCTCACACCTCTTATGCAAAGCAGCGATCACAATGTAGTCCGTATATCGAGGTAAAAGTTATTTTCAATTTTACAGAGTTATGTATTAATAAGTGATCTTATTAATAATTAATGTGAACTGATTGAATTGCGATATTATTTATAGAATGCATGATCTTGAAAAGGGTCATGTTCTGCATATTGCTGGAGGCGAACATACTGGAATCATCATCTACAAGCTGAATGATGCACAGCCATGTGAGTAGCGTTCGATTCACTATCAACACACTGGACTATCATTGATTAATTATGATTATCATTTTCCCTGGTAGTGATTTTTTAAAAGTTAAACAGCACGTGTTTCCAGCACACAAATGTGATGTAGCACTCAGTTTCTCAGTGTGGATCTCTGATGGTGTCAAAAGAAGGCAGGTGAGTGCTCGATAATGATTTATTTCTCGATTAATCTTTCTAGTGCGGATGTTTTTTTTTCCAATGATGATCAAATGAAACCCATAATTTTTCGTAATCCTAATGGCATATGGGATTTGTAATATCCGAATCCTGAATGGTTTCCAGAACATTTTCTGTTATGAAGACGGAGGAGATGTGTTGAATTTAGAATGGTAATCAAAGTCACTTTTGTATTCTAAAACAGTTCTTCTCAGGAGAACCGTCAGCTTCGTTTTCGTTTCTTCGACGATGTGGAAATCTCACAAAAGCATTCAGTAGCACAACAGTTTTTCAAGGATCTCGTTAGCTCATCTCTCAAAGGTTAATTTTATCAATTTATGACACATTACCTCAGTATCTGAAAGTTGATGTGAAGGTGACAGTATTTCGCGGCAACGATTTCATTTTCCGTATTTCAGACTATGTGACATTTCTGAAACGTATTCTGAAACTAATGCAAAGCGGCGGTTATCTACCAGTAAATGAGGTGGAAGTGGACATGCAGTTTGTCAAGAAAGAGGACGCTATACAAATGCCAGATATCAAAGAATATGGTAAACATTCATCTTGTTGTTGTTTTCTGGAAATTCTTTTCTCACTGTATAAGTTATCAATTACATTCAAGCATTCATTATTCCGTATTGACGTAATCGATAAACAGTAATGAATTATGCGTTTGAAAATTCAATGATTTGTCTGTGTAAATTTCGAATGATTTTCCCAGTAACTATCTGTAAACAAACGAGGAATATTTTGAATGATGATTCGATTTGATTTGTATTTTGCAGATTCCGAATCAGAAGTTGAGAATGTTACGGCGGCGCATGTACAGGACGTCCTCGAACATGCCTTTCCCAATGGTCTTTCAGTACAACTGATTGCTGAGTGAGTTGTTACTGCTCACAGTTGTTTTGTTCGAGTTAGAACGAAGAATATTTTAATGAAATGTTTGAGAATGCCGCACATGAATGAATGCAAGTTTATAGAGCGTTACGTTGCACAACTGAAGAGGTGGAACAATTTTTGCATGAGCTCGAAACTCTCGGTGTGGTACAGAAGCTGCAAGATGAATGGATTAGAGTGGATTCTATCAAAAGTAATTTTTGTTTCATATTAAAATTTCAAATTTAGTGCATTTTAAATAGCTATGTTCAATTTAAAAAAAGCATAACCTCTATAATGAGTGTTGTGTGGTAGAAATTCAAATGTATAAATGATCACGATAAAATGTTTATAATATTTTCAACTGCACTCTGACAAGAGAAATTCGATTAGTATTATACGATTTCAATTAGTAATTGGCATAATAACGAGAATAATTGAAATATTAGTGAATTGATAAAAACATGCGTTACTTTGACAGAGTTAATAGTAATGGTAATGGTAGTAGCAGTAATGTCTACCATAATTATAGTAATGATCCGAATGAAAACAGTCGATTTGCAGTGGATGAATTGAAGCAGCAAACATCAAACGGTGCATTGATGCGTGACACGAATTCACCAACAATCGCAATTATTACGTGTTTATTCGTTGAGAAACAGTGCATCGACTCGATTATTGATAACAGCTCAACGGTGCATCGCTATCGTTCAGGTGGAGATTCGAATGTGTATACGCTTGGATGGATCGGAAAACATCGTGTGGTTGCAACTAAACTCGCCGTTATTGGTACGCATTCTTGGTTTATTCACAGTCAATGACTCTATTCATTTCGTTTTAGCTTTCATTCATCCACGTATATTTACCTGTGGTTGTGTACACATCTGTATGATAGTTAATTGATGTGCGTGTGTGTTTTTGTTAAATCTGTTCAATTATTCATTGATGTATTTGAATGAAACTGTTTGTTTTTTTGTAAAATTTTTATAAATCTCTGGCCATTAGAATGATTGTTTCGGTATCTTAGTACGCTTAGAATCGTTACGGCAGCGTCAAGGGTTGTGCAAATACTGTTGCAATGATGATGTGATCTAGACACCTCAGGTGAGTACTTTCAGGCGATACCCGTGAGGCGACCACATCTGCCGGTTCAATCACGACACGTTTACTGGGCAATTTCCAGAATGTTGAGCACGTTTTCATAGTTGGTGTTGGAGGAGGTGTAGCGCATTACACGGACGCAGCTCGACATATTCGTTTGGGTGATGTGGTCATCAGTGCATCTACACCGAACGCGTATGTGTTTGCTCATTCGTATACGTTGGATCGAAAAACTGAAAATATCAATGGTTTTGTGGTGAGACGTTGGAATCCGCGAGACAGTTGTATCGCGAAAATCGCGATGGAAATGTGAGTGATGCGCTTATTCATTTATTCATTTATTCGTGTGTTTGTTTGTTTGCTTGATTTGTGGTCGATTGATTCATTTTTTGAAATTGACATTTTGAAGACTTTTACTATTGGCATATAAAATTAATCAGATGTGAAATATTTGAACAAACAATTGCGGTTCCTCCACAAGCAACTTGTTTTGAATGTACAGAAGAAACTAGTTGGCAGTTTTTTTGAACAGGAAGGATGAAATGCTCAATGAGTGGAATGAGCTAACAGAAAAAACAATCAAACAGTTGAATGAAGCGAATGTAGACGTGGAGTTCTCGAGACCACCACCTGAGAAGGACTTGTTGACACTTCCAGTTGGTATGTTGCAATCATGTGATTAAAGCATCTTAGGTAAACGATCTCTACGATTGCGAGTCGCGAAAGCTTTTTTCATTTGCTTTGGAGTTGTTTTTTTCAGTCGAAGAGATCATTCTTCAATGCTTTTGATGATAATTTGGCAATGAAAATGGATTGGAATGATTTGTTGTAGACTGATTGGTTTTCATCTGATTCATATGATACGTTATCAAAAGTTTTAACTGCAAATTTTCCATTCAAGGAGGCGGAAATGTGGTCGTGATTCCACATCCAAATCATGAACGCACCGATTCAGTGATACATTTGGGTTCAGTTGGTGCAATGGTATCGCATAAGAAACAAGTTAGCACTGACGAGGTAGGTGGTGATTAGCAATTATATGATTGGTTATCGCATGCTTCAGAGTTGGATCAATGAGTGTTCTGTTGGTTGCAGAATGAAGATACTCGAGATGCAGCCAGTCAAATTCGAGATCGCTTCGCAGCCGAGTTCGGTTTGCGTGCATTCGATGCGGGGTTCGACTCGGTGATTGCGGCCGTGAACGGATCGTGTATCGATAGTTGGACGTTGATTCGCGGTATAGCCGACTATCAGCACGGCCAAAGTAGAGCAGCACGTACTTGGCAGGTTTGTTTGTGCCTATCTCTTTTTAAGTTTTGATCATTTGATTTAGTGTCATGGTTGGATGTATTAATTAAGCCGAAGATTAGGTGGTTGTTCGTTGTGTTCAGTTGTGTTTGTGGAAGCGAATTTGTTCGATTCATTTCAAAAAATGAGTAGACAATTTGGGGAGAGTGATACATAGATGTAATATTGGTCCTATAAAGTGGGCATCTTGAATAATGTGATAAGAAAATATGATAAGAATGATATGATAAGAAAATTCATGTTTGTATATGCGTGGGATTCAAGACAATCTTTGAAAACTGCAGGCATACGCAGCAGCACGTGCAGCTGCACTGACCAGATCGTTGATTCTGCGTCTGCCGACGGCCCAAGAGCAACATAATGGTCATTGAACGTCTCGTTGGCTTGGTGCTGAACCATGCAATGAGATGGTGACAGCAGTGTTCAAATAATTTTTCGTGTTCGATATGACCTTGACGATCGTTCATTCTATTGCACTTATTATCATATCTTCACCATATCATGTACGTACGCAAGAATGTTTATATGAAAGAGTGCACTATGTACTCTGTCTTCGCTTTGTATTCCCAAATATTTCCATTTGACATCTTATCTCAACATTATATACTATCAGTATTTTGTTTGCTATTATTCCAAGTTTACATTTCGCACTCAAACAGTACTTTTTGTATTGTTGCATTTTTTGGATTAGAATGAGAATTTTTAGAATCAGACAGTAAATAGATGCGTATGAGAAGATTGTGATGACTTGAGATAGATGATAATAGCTGATCAGAGTTCAGTGTTATTCTCATCCTCCTCATTCGTTTCACTGGCAATTTTCATCATCTGTGATGAAGAGAGGTGAAAATATCGTAAATCATTATTATCTCTAGCAAGATCTTATATGTAAGAGGGCATTATTGGGTCGTTTATTCGTTCGAATCGCGCAAATTATCAGCGTGATCTTTCCGATTTGCGAGTGCCAATGCGAATGCACCATTAATCGTTATTGAGCAATGACTCGTGAATATCCTTCAGTGTTTCTGAAGAGTTTTCTCCAGTCGACCTTATCTAGTATATTGCACTTTGTTTTGCTTTATGGTTTCGTCATGAGGTACTCTTTGTTTATCTGACTGAGTTGCTTGTATATCTCTTTTTTTTTGATCAATCTATACCAGTTTCTGATTCTGTCAATATTTCTATGAGGAAATTCCTCTTATTTCTTCGAATTGTCGAGAAAGGTGGAATCAGCCAGCAAATGGTGTCCTTTCACAGTCACATTGGATTGTTGCTGTTATCGCGATTTGAGTAACCTTCAACCGATTGTGCACAAATTCTTTTGTACAGTGCAAATCTTCGGTATTCTTAGTTGTTATCTTCGCTTATGTTGTTGTATTGCGCTTTGTTTAGTAGAAGGTGCCTCATTCAAAGTGTGATTTCTTTGAATTCATGCGTAAATTTTGTTCAGTTACCGGTTAGGGGCTAGTTTCGGGTTGTATTAATGTACGGTGAAGAACTTTTTACTCAAATGAATGCGATTGTTTTAGTTCTGTTACATTTTAGTTAAAGTTTGTCCACAAATACATGATCAAAGAAGATGTAGTGAATAGAATTGTGGATAACGTTCGCATTTTCTCATTAGTAGTTCGGCGTTGTTTCATTCGGATTTTTTGTTTCATATTACTTCAGATATAGCTGATAATCTTGACCGATTCCCTCAGAAAAGTATCGATTTCATCGGTCCGTTCACAAATTTGATTGCTGGGATGTCAATCGACCTCACATCAAACTTTTTTCGTCTTCTGTTGCATTTTCGACGCCAAGATTTGGTTGGTATCATTGATCTTTTTGTTGTTGAATTCTTTTCGAATTTATTTTTAATCGGTGTTTTTTATCTATAAATATTCAAGTTCATCGTTCCACTCGTTCACCTATCGTGAGCGTAATTGCTGGGTTTTTGATACGATTCTGCTGTTTCCCTTTGATTCCTTTCCATAATTTTATTTGATTCATTTATCCCGAGTGATGATGCGGATTTTTTGAAATTGTTTCTTGATTCGATTTGATGTTGACTTAATATTTTCATGATTGGAGATTGCTTTTTGAGCGAATCTTAACGTTTTAGCGCGATGCAATAATCTCATTAGTTTGCCTAATTGTACATGAATTGTGCATCTGCCCTTTCAAGACGCTTCATATGTGCTTTTCGATCTGTTTTGAATTAGTGTTGTTTTCTCGGTGATCATTCTGGTTTGTTTTGTTGTGATGTTTAAGAGCGCAAACAAGCTATGTAAATTGTTTCATATGCGACAAAGCTTTATTTCTGAATGCACATTTTCTTGTGTCCCATTACTTGAGTAGTTTTTGTTTGTGCTGAATCTCTTCTTTTTGTTGATGAAATGTATGATTTTCTTTCTCTGATGTGGCTTTTGTCTCCGATGAAAGCAGAAATGAACGTTTCTTAGCGTAATAATTTGAAACAAGCATAATCTTGACAGTTATTTTCTTGATGGTTTCTCTTTTTGTCAAAAAATACGGTGTCAATTTTAATGTATCTCCACTTGATTTGTCTCTGCAGTATCGATTACACTAACGTTAAATTGTAGTTGTTTTCTAAATTTCGAAATCATTTTAGTCTCTTATAACAATGTGCAATTAATTTCTTGTTGTTTTTCGCTTCTTCTGTTTGTTGTAATGTTCTAATGAAACTTTTTATATTGAATTTCTTGTAGTGATTGGTTTTTTTTGCAGAATTTCAAATTATCAATCTTTTTTGTAGCGATATTCGCCGGATGGGAAAGAGTGAGAATAATTCATAGGTGTGTGTTGCAAGCAGGTAGGGAAAACCACATAATGGACACCTTTCAAAGAAATGTGATAGGGTTGTTGTGAGCATTATGCAGTACGGAATGGAAATTGAAGATTGAAGTACGGAATGCGAAGACAAGGCTATCCAAGACGAAGCGTCACCTATTCAGTGGTCGTGAGTAGAACATGAAAATCTTCAGTGCGATACCGATCGTTTCATACATACCATACCATGAGATTGCAGTCGTTTTACTTTAGTCTGGTATGCTGTAGAGTGCCGGCAGTTGAAGTACACGGTATTGTGACAGGGCATGGGTAGCAAGCATTAGGTAGGGCCTTAATGGAGTTAACAATTGGATCAAGTTGATGTTTGAAGGTGAAATTCCGTCAAGAGCATGATCGCTTATATGCGGAAGCAAAACGCACATCCGACTATTTGGCAGTCACATCACATTATTATTCGGTAATGTCGCAAGTAATTGACGATTATTTCAATGGGAATTTCCATTTTTCACCACCGCAATTCAACGGACAGTCGTTTGAAGAGGCGTTGAATGCACTGCATTTGAATATTGCGAAATGTTTGAAACTTGATAAAGGTTGTTGCAGTCTCATTATTCGATTGATTTTAAGTTGATTTGTTGTTGTTGTTGAATTTCTTCAGTTGGTTTTGGATAGTTTCAAATTGTTCGTTTTGATCTGCTGAAGTTAGATTGCGCGTTTTAAATTTGACTCGATGAACATAAAACGAAAATGAGGCGAATTTTTCTGAAGAAAGGAAAATCTTTTCGGAAGAAAGAAAAATATGAAAGGAAATTCGGAAGACATCCAATATTCATCAACACTCAACTATAAAGAAATTTGAGTGAATAGATTTGTTCAGACAGTAAAACCTCGACAGTAATCTTTCATGCAAATGATCTTTTACAATCGAATGACTGAAGCTCAGTGATAAGAATAATATTCGACGTAATAATGTAAAGTATTAGCAGAAGTGTAGTGAAAGTAAAAAGTAAAGGTTTAAAAAAGTAAAAATAAATGTAGAAGTAAAGAATTAGAAGTAAAAGTATTATTAGAAGTAAAAAATTTGAAGATGATGGTGAACAGTGGGTTGAAAATACTGATAACTGTGAATACTGAACAAATGTTCAGATAAAAAATGTCTCGATATCGGTTGCGGCATTGGAACGGTAATGAAAGAACTCTCTACGACAGGTGCAAATTTAACGGGATTGACAATAGCAGCAAATGAAGTGCACATGGGAAATGAAGTGTTCCGAAGTGAGAATATAAAGAATTGTAATATAATCGAAGGTGACTGTCACGATATGCCTTTCGTGAACGATTCCTTTGATTGTGCATATGCTGTAAGTTACACTATTGAAATTTGTGCTCATAAGATGAATGTATCTGAATTCAAAAAGCTGAAACACCTCTTAATCTTCTAATGCTTCATTTCGAGTCAAGACTTTGTCCGTAATTTGGCCTACCTCATTTATATCGTCTTACTCATTCAATTAATGCAGTGGAGAATTCCTCAGCCCCCTCCCCCCTATTCCACAATTTGACATCTCAATGTTTTCAAAGAAAATAGTCCAATTCTCGGTAGAATATTATTACAGCATCTTAGGCGATCATTGAAGGTGTTTGAAAGATATTTCGCTTACGATTAGGAAAATAGCTTCTAGAAGTGAAGCAAACTATCGAATACCTTCCTTTACAACTTCAAGTATCTTTGAGGAATGACTTTCATTAACGTCGGGTAATTTATATTGTTTCAGATTTACTCGTTGAAATATCTTGTGAATTTATTGCCCGTAATGAGAGAGATCAGTAGGATACTGAAGTCGGATGGCCTATTGGTGATCTATGATCTTTTGAAGACGAAAAAGTTTGACAAAAATTCAAGTGAACATCGCAGAATTATCGAAGGCATTGAGTATGCATGTGGAATGCCATCACTGCACACGAGGTGAGCCACTCAACTCAACTCAATCATTACAGCACATATCTTGCCACTTTGGAAAATACAGCATAAACAATTTTTTTTCCTAAGTTCACGTCGTCATTTGTCATTAACAATTTTTCTCACTTCAGTCCAGTTCTTTTTTTCTGTTCGATTCATGGATAATTGAAAATCACTTTGTTTCTTGTGACTTTTCATTAAATTAAGTGAACTATAAGGTATTTTCAATTTTTAATGTTGCAGAAAACATTCAAATGAGCTGATTTATATCTTTAATAATCAACGACAATTCTTTCAAAGTATCAATTCAAAGCATCACTACGGATCTTCCATCGATTCTTATTAATTCATTTGTAGGCAAGAAATGATCGCTGCAGCTTCCGAATGCAATTTGGAGCTGATTGAAGCAATCGATCTGGATGCAAATACAGGATATCCGTTTCACTATTGTTTTTCAAACTCGAAATTCTTCATGTGGCTTGTTAGGTAAACCTTCACTCATTTGAACTTCCTTAAAGTTTTTTGATTGATAATTCTGAATTCCTAATTTTAAGTTTGACTCAAACTTGCGATTCTTCAGCAAATAAACTTCTCGAACAATCCAGTGGTAGACCATACTAACTGCAAAGAATGAGAAAGGAAGAGTTATTCGTTTTGTTGTTGATCGCAATATGAACAATAATTTCAGATCATCACTCATCGGTCATTTGATCTCAGTGGCTCAAGCAATTGGCGTACTACCGAAGGGCTTCTATCATTTCAATAAGATTTTCCTTTCTGGTACCGTCTCGAAGATAACAATGGCGGGCAAGATGAACATTCTGTCAGGATCTGAAATACTTCTTTTCAGAAAGAAATGAAGCTGCCCTTTAACCATCATTCCAAAGAAATTAAGCAATTGTACATGTTTTCTAAAATCATGCTTACGATCAGCACATATTATGATCAGATCAATCATGATCATTGGAATAAACCTCAAAAATGATTTGTTTGCATTATACAAGAGAAATCTTCCCTCATCAGTGTAGGTACAAAATACAAATTTGCAAAAGTTCAATTGTATATTCAAAACTACATCACAAATCATACTATCTGCGGAAGTTTTAATACCTCCTCCAAAAATACAGAAAAAATTCAAATGAGCTAATTTATACCTTTGATGACTGATGGTTTCATCCACAAAATGCTCTCAAAGTATCAATTCTTTCAGATGCACATTCAAATGAAATTCTTAATTTTTTCGATGGGAATACACTGACACCGACTTTGAGCACTACGTTCAAGATAGCTCTATCATCAGATTTCCATAGCAGCTTGACGGAATAATGACCCAACTTGTAGAATATAACT